>JADRCC010542104.1:0-12068 GCA_019843855.1 Hylomyscus alleni
TGGCTTTAGACAAGTGCTCAAGGCTCCTGGTTCTCTTAAAACACAGTGCACAACAGTCAAATTGACTGACCCATCCCCACTGATTAGAGGTCTTGGGGAAATTTGACCAGGAAGTCCCCCAATTTCTATTTAACATTTTAGGGGATCCTGCTTTATGTGTCCTATATTTCTCTAACTTTGATGCTGGCACAAAACCAAATATATATATTCAGCTTTCTTAAAATGATTTTCCTTCATTGACTAATGAAAATTGAATTTATTTGTGGGATATAACATGATGTTTTTATATGTATGTACATTTCAGAATAGCTAAATCCAATTTTCTATATAATAATTGATCATATAATCAGGATTTTGTTATTTTTATTTAATTTCTTTTTTTTTTTTTTTTTTGAGACAGGGTTTCTCTGTGTAGCTCTGGCTGTCCTGGAACTCACTCTGTAGACTGGGCTGGCCTCGAACTCATTTATTTAATTTCTAAAGCAATCTTTGAAGAAAAGGATTATCTTTTTCACTTTTTAGAGGGTGTATTAGCAACAGAACTTCCATGGCTGTTGAACATCTGGGATTTGAACACTGTCTTTGGATTCTGAGTTAGGCCCCTCTCTTGTGCACAGGCTAAGCATATCTGCTACAGTCTTGATGATATTTATTTTCTCAAGACTCAGGACAGTTTGCTTAAAGAGGGTGGCCTATGCTAGGCATGAGCCTGGCAAGGGTTAACATGGGCCTACTACCACATACCCTCCTACCCGAGTATAGTCTTGCCTAAGGCTGCTATGATTGACCAACATACTTAATCCTTTCTAGTGGTAGAGACAGAGTCAAGCTGGGAAAAGAATCTTGTGGAAAAAATAGATGTACCTCTCCTGACTTATTCTCCTTGGGGAATTGAGAGCGTCCTCTCCCAGACGGCTGTCTCGGTTCCATGGCGATAGGCATCCTGAATAAATACTCTGATAGACTAAACATACATTGCCCATGTTGGCTGGGGAGCTGAAGCCAGGGAGTAGGCCCAGTGGAGTCCCTGGTACTGCAGCCTAACTTGTTAATCATCACTGTCCCAGCAGGCTGGCCTGGACAGAGAGATTTGGCTTGGGGCTTGTGTACTACCCTCTATGCTAATGTGAACATTCATAATATAATTTCTGTTTTGACCTCTATGGCCTGTTGTTATAGAGAACACAGACATAAAGCAATTCTTGAAATGGCAGAAAGAAATTGCATCTAATGGGGGGTACCTCTGCCAAGGAAAACATGCTTGAGCTGTAAAGCATTCCCATACAAACAGGGACATTTGAAAACTACTCTTGGATCTGCCATGGAGTCTGAGCACTTTTCCATGTCCTTTAATAACCTGTAATACACGCACTAGCCAGCTCCGTGCAGACCCCCCACAATCTGTGACAGAGGTAGGATGGCAGATGGGAGGTGACAGCTGAGACCTGTGTGAACTGGTATCAGCTAGAGAACCTTCCAGGGGCCAAGGCAGGAAGATTTACAGTGAGAGCAGATACCATACACTATAATGTCCTACCTCCATCTGTCACGCTAGAGAATGTGATCCCCAGTTGGGTCTTGAACTCTTGGCCCTTCTGATAGGTGATACCAGTGGCTAAGCAGCGTGTCATCCACCCTTCAGAGGTTTGCATTAGAGATACGCAATCTGTCTTCTAAGTGCTTGTGAACAGATTCTATTTAGAAATAATAATACCATATTGGTAACAATTGCAGTCATTATGTGTGTTTATAATACGCCAGGAGTACTTTTCCTAAATTATCTCCTTCTGCCCCTCCCAGGGATGCTGCAAGATGAGTTCTGTTATCTCCACTTGACAGAGAAATCTGGAATACAGAATGTTAGATAATTTGTGCAAGGTCACACAAGCTACAATTAATTCTCTCAATCTGAACAAGATGACCCACTGAGATAGCCAAGAAAACAAAACAAGAAAACTTTGGTTTATAATTATATTTATTTTAATGCAATCCTTTATAAATTTTTATTTGTGAAAATTTTATACAATATATACTACAATGGTATAGAACGGTATTGTATGATTTCTAAATAAGTAAATACACATAATTGAAGCTTGTAATCAAATATTTTTTATTGATAGCACAAATTTGGGGAGTCCTGAAGTCAACTTTGAAGTTGAGTTGACAGGAAAATCTCTTCTCCTGATGGGTAACTAATATTAATACTATCACGGGAAATTTGATGATTTCAGTGTGTGTAAGGCCCTTGAAGGCAGATAATTTTGTCTGCTTGCTCACCACCATGTTCTGGAACCAGGCTTCAATATGGAACATGATAGTAAAGTTTGGAACCTAGCTGAACATAGAATCCTGTAATGTGATTCCTCTAAGTTCATGTGTTTCATTAGAAACCCTAACCCTAATCTTACTATGGTGGCCCTAAGACATGAAGCAGTTTGGAGGTGACAGGACTGTGGAATCCTCATGTGTAGGATTAGCCATTATAAAGATATCTCAGGAAGCCCCTTCTCCCCTTTTCATCTTTAACGAGACTCTGACCCTCACTACACCCAAATCTTTTACTTCCTAGCCTCTAGATTGTGAGAAATGTATTTCTGTTGTCCGTAAGCTACAGTCAGTCACAGCAGACAGTGAGTAGGTTATAGCCATTTTATTATGATAGTTCCAGTGACACAGTACAGTGTGTTTAATGGTCATTCTTCATAAACAGTGCAGTGTTCAGTATGCTGGGCAGAACAGGAGTGAATGGGTGCTGCCTTCCTTGAACCAGAGTGTCTCTAACTGCTCTGCACGACTCTGATTTCAGCCAGGAAAGAGCTGGGACATGGAAGGGGGAGAGAAATGTTCAAATAATTGAAATCAGGTCTCAATGTGGTACCATGAAGGAAGGATTATCTGCTCATTGAAGGATACTTTCCCTTTTTCCTACTCAACCTCTAGGGGCGGTTTGATTAAAGAGGCGGGATTCGAACCAGGCCTTAAGTAAGTTGGGAAGAGAAAAGTTACCATAGTAGAAAAGTTTGTAACCCAATCCCAAACTTGTTTTTATTCTTCTGCTCATTTAAAAAATACAGAAGCCAAGGCACTGAGTTTTATACAGCTTGCCTGAGCTCACACAAAGGGTGTTCTGATCAATGCTGCTACTCCTTCTTAGCCATAATCCCTGCCATGGGCTAGTCATCATTCTCAGGATGTCTGTAGTCTCAGCTGATGTTAGAATTCTTCAAGGTGCTGAGGGCATGGAGATCCACCTTCAATGGCTAGCCTGGTTCTCCCAAATTCATACCATTTCTAGAAATGCTTATGGCTCTCAAAATGGATAAGGTGGGGATTTATGGACCTTTTCGTTTTGTTCCTTGTCTGTCTTCTTGTTGTTTTCCTTTTAAAACTAACCAGTTTAGCCAGCACTCTATGTGTGTAGATTAAGGAGAAGAAAACTAGTTATATGGGCTGGACAGAGCTAGGAAGAAGGATTTCATTTTTCATTGATATCATATGTAAACTTGTCCCTATTTCTCATGTTGCCCTGTACATGTCTTGATCTCTTCCATAGTATTTTAATACCTTGGAATCCCATCCATTTCCAGACCAGACTGTATCAGAATCCCCTGAAGTGTTTCCTCAGACACTGAACACTCTTGCCAGCCTCTGCATATTCAGATGAATCTGACTCCAAATTCCACCTTCAGCCCTCTCTGCATATGAATATGAGAGCAACCATATTTTAGAACCAGTAGTCTAGACCCTTTTGAAGGAGAAGAGGGGTATAATGCAAGTAAAGCTGGCATGTTTTGGGCTACTTCAAAATAGCAAAAGAAGCAAATATCGGCATTAACAGTTCATCTATACACAAGTGTACAAGGGCAAGATCACTAGTCAGTATAACAAAACATGATTAAAAAATAATGAAAAGCTGTCATGGGATAGTCTCCCTACATTTACTAGAAAGTTCTAGCATCTCCAAAATACCAGGTCAAATAAAGCCCTAAACTTTGTGAGAAGAACCTTTTTTAGGCATGTGAGACTGAACATTTCCTTCAGAAACCAGAGGAACTCAGCAAAGGCTGATATGATTCATCGTCTTTGGTCATTAGCCATAGAACCCTCATGGCTTGCGTTCCCAGAGGTTGTAGAGAAGCAAGCAAGAGAGGGCCAGTTAATTTATCGAGTTCCCTTGTCCCAATCTTATTTATCATCTGGGCTTTCGTGGACCGTGGGAGGTGACCGTTGGGCCCTTTGGATTTCACTGCAAACCTTTTTTCAAGCATGGCCATGTGACAAACATTGCTCCAGGCAGACTGCACCACTGAACCTGACCAAGTCCTTAGGAGCCGACATTCTTGCGGTAAAGACAGACAATAAACAAGTAAATGAAATACTGATAAAGAATGTGTCAGTTCGTGATCAGTGGTGTGGAGGACGTATCAAGTAATGGAAGAGACTTGTATAGAACCCGCCTCCAATGTCAGAAGAATTTGTACAGACACTTAGCTGGTGAGACAAGTGCCACCTGAAGAGGAGGGAGGGAAGGAGGAAGGGAGAACGGGAAGGATGGAGGCACAGAGGAAAGAAGGAAGCAGTTTCTCAGAAGACTGAAAGGAGCAGAACAGGAGCACAAGTGTTGGCAGAGAGCTGAGAGTGTGATAATCTTTGCTATGTTTGGCACACCCTCACCAGGGCCCTGGGAGCAGACTACACTATTTTGTGTTTAGAATTTTCTCTCAAAGTCAAAACTTCACCCACCTACTGGCTCCTTTTTTCTATATCCTCAGGTCCTATATAACCTCCTTCTGCCCTGGGAATGAAGTCCAAAGGCCCCCTGAAGAAGGATGAGTTTTTAGTCTAGCGGTGTCAAAAAGAATAAATGCATACAAAGTGCCTAGTGACCATAGTGGACATGGATCTGGGTGGAGTCTGAGGGTGGAACCTGTGTGGTTGCTCTTGTATAAGGAATAAACAGAGACGTTTCCCTAGTTCTTGTGAGATCTGGAGGGGTGAAGCATAGGAGGAACATTCCAGACAGTAAAAGGCAGACTTAACGACTGGATGACTTGGGTTTTGTTCTGAGAGTAATAAGCATACGTTTGACAGCTTGTGCTTTAAGAATCTAAGTAAAGAAAAATCACTGGCTATCTGAGGCCTCAGAGCCGACTTTGGCTTGGCCATGGAATGATCCAGTAGGGCAGGAACAATGCAGAATAGACAGAGCCACCACAGGAACAGAAGATGGAGTGAGGAAAGGACACCTGTCTGTGAGTCCCAGCAGTGATGAGCATTGCTGGGCTGGAGTCCTCCTCGGGAAGGGAGTGGGGATGAGGTCCCAAAGCCTCTTTGTCTAAGTCAGGGAGAACTTGGAAGGCAGGCCAGAGAAATTTGATATTGATAAGTAAGAGCAGGTTCCACAAATCCAGTGGTAATCTGAAATTTCCAGGGGCAGTCCGAACTGTGTCTGAACCACTTAGGGATAGCTCTCTGCTGGGAAAAGCAGTGACCAAGAGTGGCAGAATCAGAAGCCACGGAGCCAGAATGTAGATTTGCTCTGAAGGGCTTCATGGAGCAGTAATGGCAAGGGTCTGAGCTCCTGTCTAAAGCTAGGTTGCACAGTAAAGAACCATACAGCTTTCACTTGAATGATATTCTATTTGGATAAAGGGTGGGGATAGTGAAAATTGTGGGCTTTAATCTTTAATTCTGAACTGGGAGAATGTGTGATTTAGAAAAACTGTGATTTAGGAAAGCAGTGATTTAGAAAGGTTGATAGAGTGTGGGGAATGGCATTTGTCATCTATTTATCTATCCATCTGCCCATCCATGCATTCATTCATCCACCTACCCACCCATCCATCCATTCATCCATCCACCCACCCTCCCTCCCACCCATTCATCTGTAGGATGAGGGTAGGGGCTATAGGAGAAGAAATATCTTTCTTTTTTTTAAAAGAAAGGTTACTAATATTCTTTTAAAATTTTATTAGCTTGCAAAGAATTAAACTTCGTTGTGTTTTTAAAATAAGATTTGCTTTTGTGGTTTTTCTTACCATCCTTGTCCCCCTCCCCTCCCTTCCTCGAATCCTTCCACTCCCATTAACCTCTGCCTACTTTCATGTCACATGTAACCTTTTGTCTTCCCTTCCTTCCCAGTGCTTTTTGTTCTACTCTCTCCATCTTCTATCTAGTGTCACACTCTAGAGGGAAAGAGATAGTTTTTGAGCTAGACGGTATATCATGGATGGGACTTGCAACCTGAAGAAGAATGTTGACCCCAAAATAATAAGAAAGCTTTAAATGAAGGAAAGTGAACTAGATTCTCTCCCTAAAATAGGGGATGTGGAAGGAAACATCCTTGGGAGTAAGGAGAAATAGTCTTCAGGTTTGTGAATAGGATGGATTTCAAGAGTGAGGTCTGGGCTAAGCACACAGCTTAATATAGCCATGACTGCTGTGGTGTAATAGAGTATAAATTTGGATGCCATAAAGGTTCCAGACAGAAGTGGTTTATATAAAGTGAGAATACAAGCTATAGAAAGGGCTTTTTAGACTCCTATCCTCTTGTTCCACCTTATTAAATGTAAATGGAATCAGGATGGTTTGTCAATATGTCTACGTCCCACCCAGAGAAAAAGGAAATGGAGTGAAGAGAGACTACATTCATCCCCTTCAAGACCAGCCATGGCCATATGATCACACTTAGCTGCAAGAGAGGCTAGACAAGGGCTCTACATTCTGAGTTATAATTCTGTTAGTTTAGAAGAAGAAAAGAACTGGTATTCAGACCTACCAGTGATCTTAGCCATACACAGAGTTAAGCCAAGATCTAAGTTCAGGTAAAAGCCAGAGTGAGAGACTGCCATGGGGCTGAGATGACTCAGTTGGTTAAAGCAAACATTAGAGCCCGGCTTTGATCCCCAGCACCCACATGAAAACCAGGCATGGTGGTAGGCGCTTGTAATCCCAGCTCTGGGGGAAACTGAGATGGTTGGATCCCTGGAGCTTGCTATCCAGACACCTTATCTTAAAACAACAAAAACAAAAACAAAATAAAGTAAAATAAAACAAAATAAAGCCAAGGTGAGTTGTCTTGTACAACATTGGAGGTTGACCTTTGGTCTTTGCACACAGGTGAACATGTACACACATGTGGGTTTGAATATACATACAGTAAAAGAATACAGCCAACGTGATTGGATTTGGGTAAGACCATTAGGGAGAAGGAGGGACTGAGGAAGGTAAGTCCTAGAATCAAGACACATAGTTGGGACAGGCTGATGAAGGCTGTGCAGCAGAGATTTGGGCAGAGGCCTCTGCTCCAGTGCCTAGTCATTTATGTGAGGAAGCTTGCAGAAGCCATGGACTAGGGACAACCAGACGTAGTGAACCTGGGTCACAGTGGAAAGGGTGAGCAGACAGAAGGACTTAAGAAGACAGAAGCCCAGGGCAGCCTGGGTAAGTGAAATTTAGTTCACATGTCTGAAAGGGTTTGAAGATGTTAATTTACTCTTTTTTTTTTTTTAATTGGAAAGAGGCTTTTAAGACAAAACAAAACAAAACCCTCTTAAGTAAAAGGAGTGGATCCTTTTTGGGGAGTAAGCTAATGTGTGCATAAATTTTTTCTTTGGCAGTTTTCTTTCGTTTTTTTTTTTTCTTTTAAATTCTTCTCTCTCTCAGATAATCTTATCTCAATTTAGAATCAGAAATCTTATTTATAGCTTTTCTGGAGAGAATTATTTTGAGAGGGCAGATTCTTTGCCCTTTGGACTTACTTTCTTTTTAAAAGCAGATAAGTTATCCCTCCTTTTTCTTAGGATAGACAGTTGAAATATTAATTTAAAAACAATGATTGTACACTGAAAGGGGATATATATCAAAGCCAGAGAGATAAATCCAGCTGCTTCCTGTTTTATGGTCTTTCCTCCCCTTTTCTCCTTTTGGAGAGATTTTTGAAGCTCCAACTTCATCTTCCCATGAGCACTAGATAGGAACTTATCAGCTAACACTTTAACTCTAGAGTTAGAAAGGAGCTTGCCATTCAAGGCTAGGGTCCCAAGCCTAGGTAGGAAGCCTGATGAGCACACTTGGTTATTGGAATCACAACTTATGCTGGAGTTTACCAGCTTCCTTGGGGCAACCTTTGATATTTCAGTTGTCTTAGTCCATCTGAGATGAATGGGTTCTGAGACTTTCAGCTAGTCAGTGACTAAGCCTAGTTTTAAAGGCCATCTTATTCTGTAGCCTATGTCTGTGCTAAATGTCTAGGTTTATCTCTACAAAGCTCTGTCCACAGAACACTGTTAGAGAGAGAGAGCACTACCCCAGAAGACCCCATGTTTTTCTTCTGTTCTGCAGCCTGGCTCTGCCTCTTTGGCTTGCGTTGGTCATGTTATCCTGCCCTGGTACCCACCAGGACACAGCAGCCTGGGGTGTGAGGAAAAGGTGAGCTTCTTTAAGCCTTGTCTCACACTTGACCTGAGGAAAAGGTGTTGCCATTCTGTGCTTGCTTGTAGACGGCCCCGATGAGTTCCTGTATGGGCATGGAGTCCTTGCAGGGTGTTTGGCTCTTCTCAGTGGGATTAGAGCCAGCATTCAAAATGCCCAGCTTATTTCTGCTACTCTCAAGGACTCACCGATGGAGACTCAAAACTCAAGCCCTCAGAAAACTCATGAGAATAGTGAGCATAATCAGGGGCTGCCAAAACAGTAAACCCCCGTCTCTTCTCTTTGAGCCTCAGAATCTAATTTATTCTGTAAAAAGACTGAAGGAGTTAATGTAAGTGAAGG
Source organism: Hylomyscus alleni (assembly GCA_019843855.1). NCBI lineage: Eukaryota > Metazoa > Chordata > Mammalia > Rodentia > Muridae > Hylomyscus > Hylomyscus alleni. Next base: position 8,776 of record JADRCC010542104.1, read on the forward strand.
GTTTGTTTTGGTTCCCAACATGTGGTAAGCTTCAGTAAGAGCTATCTATTATTTATTATCAGATGGGCCCAAGGTGGCAGCCTGGATTCAACCTCAGTAATCTTTAGTCTTGTTCAGTGGACCTGAGGGGCCTGCCTGGTTTTCCTTTATTTATTTTGTGAATTGTTCCTAACGACCCTGATGCCTTGTTGAAAAAGTCGTGGAACCAACTCTGCTGAAAATCATGCTCTTAAAACTTATTTTCAAATGTCTCAAAGCAATAGATGACTGTGGTGAAAGAACTTGATGCCGACTAAAAAAAAAAAATCACCAAATAAGAAATAGGTCTCTTTTTCTTCCCCCAATTCTCCGTCCCATTTTTAAAATGGCGAAATCCTGCTTGGATACTCTTCCAAAAGTTAAACACAATGCCTACGCAAATGCAATGGAGTTACAAACATCGCCTCACAGATAGTCTAAGGACATAGAATGTGGTTTTTATTAAGCATCGTGCTTGTTGGGATAAGCCAGTAGAAGCAGGAAGGAGCCCTGGGCCCAGGCCTTGACCTCTGAACCTGGCAGGGTCTGGTGTCTATTAAAGAAGCTTGGACTAGTAAGTCTGTAGGAAGTCTTGAGTCAGAAGCCTCACCCAGGTTATACATATTCAAAAGTGTGGCTAATATCCACCATCATTGCTGGTTCCTTCTGAAAAGCCTTGGACTGTTCTGCAGCCACCCGTACTCACCTGCTCATGTGAGTATGTTGCAATTGTATGTCACTGCAGGACCTTTGTGTATGGAATTCTCCTGTCCCTCACAAGTTGTTCACGTTGCAAGTGTGTGTTGCTTTCTTCTTAGCATTTGTACTTCGGTTTTGAGTGTATCAGTCTTGTATGGGGACACAGACCCATGATGCCAACAAGGCTTTCTCCCATCCTGCCTCTCACATTTTCTCGAAGGCACAGAAGGGTGAGGATCCCTACCCATCCTTACATACTCTTCTACTCTAGTATGCCCTGAGGGACCAAAGGTCAAAGGTTGCTTGGCAGGAATTTGACAGCACACAGATGCACATCTTCACGATATACCCACCACGCAAGTCTGTCAGGCTGACCATTTATTAATTCATTCATTCTTGGTTTCGCTCCAGTGTGGTGTGATTTGCTCTCACTGTCCTTCTGTCAGAAAGCTTTCCAGAGCACCCTGAGCCTTTCCATGGCTGCAATAAATTCTGTTGTAGCATATACTGAGCTTTCTTTGCTCATTTTCTCATTGACTGACATAGACTATTTATGGTTATGCAAGTATAGCAGGGAATACCCCATATTCCTGCCCCTGTTTTCTTTCCTTGTCTATGCAGATCCCTTTGCTCATCACTGAGCATGCCCAGCAAGCAGCCATATGCCAGTTAAGAACTTTCTCATGGGTCCCATTGCTGCTATCTAGCCCTCTCTTATACCTGTAAGTCTTCCTTGACCGTTTTGACCAAGAGCCCAGAGGTTATAGTTTTAGGAGAAGGAACAGCAATGATAGCAGAAGAAGCTCACATTTCCCAAGACATATTTATCTTTTTCTCCTTAAGTGCATACCCTGAGTCTCAAAGGAAAGAAACACACTTTCAGACAGAGTTAGTATTTCTTATAAACCCAGATATAGTAGCTCCCACAATTTAACATTTTGTCCTTTTGCATAGGAAAGGTTGGGATGCAGGGAGCAGTGTGGGCATCTGTGAGATCTAGGGGATGCTCTTGGCTTTCTGCTTCATCAGCATCCAGTGTAATTTACACTTAGGGTTACCGTAATGGCTACCAAGCACTATCCGGCATTCTAGCATTTCAGCCATGGAAAGGGAGAATAGTAAGGGTACATGCAGTACCCTACAGCTGCCTTTGTAGGGGCATCTATGAAATCCCACTTATATTTGCCTTTATAGCTCTATGGCCTGAGTGTGGACACATAGCACCTTAGCGGTGCCCAGGAGAAGTGTTATCCTGAATAAAGCTTGGGTGTGGCTAATAAGTAATAAAATTCAAGCCAATACTGAGTAGTTTATCTCTATCTCATGTGCTTTGACCTATGGTTTGGCTTTCTCATTCCCCCGAGAGCTCATGCATCTGGAACAGAAGTTGCTGCCCAGAACAGAGTGTAGAGTCATTTGCGTTTATCTCTGGACTTCCTGTCATCCGAGTTCCAGCCTCCTCCCTCTTAAGGATCTTGTAATAAACTCTTGAATCTGAGTGAACACGGATCCCAGTATTTGGCCAGAGTTTAGAAACACACATGCCATGTGCACAAGGTCTCATTTGCCCTGGCATTCCTTCAAAACTTCCCTATTCCAAGTACCATCTTTGCTAGGCATGATACCCTAGACAGGGTCTGGGAATTACTAGCTGACCTCCTGCCTCAGCTTCTGTTATCTTCTTCCTGTGTCCAGTCTCTCCTCTAGCCAAGATTAATCACCTTTCTCGAATCTATCATGTCTCCAGGCATCCCCTTCTGTCTAGAAAGTCCTCTTCTCCTTGCTTACATCACAGACGTATCCCTGGCACAGAAAATAGCATTTGAGATACACAATCTGCACAAGTTTTCAGTGAAAGACTTTCCTCCTGAAGTTACAAAGTTTCATGAGTGCCCTTTTTCTGATGATACTGATAATAAGCCTGTCTTCACCTACTAGACCTGGGTAGGCTCTTTGAGGTGGGGGGGGGGGGGGCAAAGTGAATTCCCCACTAGCTTCTTCCAGCAGAAAGAAACCTTGCAACTTGTTGGAAACATGAAGGACGAAGGTCTCAGAAGACATTTCTCCGGTGAGGATATTTTTCAGTGATAGAGTCCAGGCACACAGTAATGAAGATATCTCCTGCCTTCTTTGGAACACAAAGCTTGCCTGTAGTCATTTGTATTCTTCTCAATTGCAGCCATTCTGTAGTCACGACCATCAAGGGAGAGGGTCCTAGTTTGTGCAGCTGAAAGGTCTCTTGAGACACTGCCAGTCACTTGAGTAAAATGCTGGGCTTTGTGTAATGGTTTATTTTTCGATAGGAATGGGTCCTTGGCGTTAATCCTATTTGAGTCCTAGGCTCTGTGGAACAGAAAGATGAGCCGGAGACCTCAGGTTTCATTTGTTGTTGAAGTCTGACCAGACACTTGGTGTAAGTGTGTGTCATGCATGACTTTGCTTAAGTAATTAACATTCCTGTCAAAGCTCTCTAAAGGGTCCTGTGTTGCAGGGTCCCTCCGACGGCCAATTTAAACCTTTGAACTCCCTGCCTTTCCCTTATTGCCAATTGCAATATGCTTGTTTCATTTTTCTAA
>JADRCC010542169.1:0-11417 GCA_019843855.1 Hylomyscus alleni
ATGCACATAACAGCTGTCTTAGACGACTTAAGGCTTGTTTGATGAAAGGGAATCCATGTCTGATAGTATAAAATTTGCCAACTATGCATGGTTAGAGACACTAGAGGATAGCCTAATCTGCCCTTTTCCTAGATTAATATAATTTCTAAATGTGTTCTAAATACTTATACTCACACATAGTTGTAGCTCTCACTATACCTCAAAGACAGTTCTCTTTTCAATATACGGAGACTAAAATGGAGATTCACATTTTGTAAATATAGAGAACGATGATTGGTATACTGCTCTACCTTAACTGATAGACATTTTGAATCGAACTCTACCTAAGCCTCACAGAACATTGCAAAAATGGAAGTAATAATATTTCAAAAGCCAAACGACCAGAATGCCTGTTACTAGATAAGTGTCACCATGATGTGAAAGGGAAACTGTTCCCATGAAATTTCAACCAACACGGTTTCATGGATAAAATTTGCATAATAATCATATCAGTTCTCGTGTCATTGTTGACTGGGCAAATGCCCCAAGTTCTTATCCCTAGATGAAGAATTACAGGTGGTGAATGGATGGTGAAAGGGAGACTCAGATCTTTCAAGGGGTGAAGTCCTAGTGTGCTTTCTTTTGTTATGACTAAGACCATGTCCAAAGTAACTTGTCTTGAAAAGGATTTATGTAGCCTACATATCCTGAGTCCCAGCTCACTGAGGGTATATAGGTTAGTTACTCATGATTGGAATATGAAGGTAGGGATTTCAGCAGAAGCCATGGATTCACAACACTAACTAGCTTCTAGCTTACTTTCTTTTCTTTTCTTTTCTGGGCAATTCTGGCTTTAATATTCCATTCAACAATTATAAGAAAGATTGAAAAGCTACTATTATCCTCCAATCCAGGTAATACATACTGAGATATATGTCAGGATATATACATATATATGTATATACATATGTATATATATATACATGGAAATGTATATACATATGTATATCCATATATACATATGTACATGTATACATATACATATATACTTGTTTTTTTGAGACAGGGTTTCTCTGTATAGCCCTGGCTGTCCTGGAACTAACTCTGTAGATCAGGCTGGCCTTGAACTCAGAAATCTGCCTACCTCTGCCTCCCAAGTGCTGGGATTAAAGGCGTGTGCCACCACTGCTTGGCTTGGTAATATATTTTTAAGATTTATTTTTTGTCGTAATCATTTCATTTCATTTTTTTTTATTTATTTACATTTCAAGTGTTATCCCCTTTCCAGGTTTCTCCTCTGCAAATCTCCTATTCCATCCCCCGTTACCCTGCTTCTATGAATTTGTTCCTCAAACCACCTATCTACTTCAGCCTCACTGCCCTAGCATTCCTCTACACTGGGACATCAATACTTCAAAGGATCAAGGGCCTCCCCTCCCAATTATGCCAGTTAAGGCCCCTTCAGCTCCTTCACTCCTTCCCCTAACTCCTCCTTTGTGGTCCCTGTGCTCCATCCAATGGTTGGCTGCTAGCCTCTGCATCTGTATTGGTCAGGATCTGGCAGAGCCCCTCAGAAGACAGCTGTATCAGGCTCCTGTCAGCAAGCACTTCTTGACATCAGCAATAGTATCTGCATCCAGTGTCTGCATGTGGTATTGATCCTCAGATGAGGTCGTGTCTGGGTGGCCTTTCCTTCAGTCTCTGATCCACTCTTTGTCACTGTATTTCCTTTAGACAGCAATTCTGGATTAAAATTTTGGAGATGGATAGGTGGCCTCATTTCTCAACACAGGGGGGGGGGCGGGGAATTATGCCTAACCTCTGGATATGGTCTCTACAGGTTCTCTCTCCCCTTTTTGGGGTTATTTCAGCTGATGTCATCCCTCTGGGGTCCTGAGAGGCTCTTGCTTTCCTGACATCTGGAACTTTCTGGATGCTACCTCGAGTTCCCCATCCACCATTGCTACACATTCCTGACCCTCTATACATCTCCATCTCCTCCCATACTTGATTCTTCCCCTCTTTTCCCCTCCCTATCTTCTCTTCTTTCCAAGTCCCTCCCACCCTCTAATTCCCATGATTATTATGTTCCCCATTCCAAGTAGGACTGAAGCATCCACTCTTTGGTTTTCCTTCCTCTGGCTTACTTTCTTATGGGTTTCTCAATTTGCTTTTTTTATATAACCCAGGACTACTTGTCCATAATGAGATGGGCTCTTTCATATCAATCTTTAACCAAGAAATATAACCACAGATTGGTCTACAGGGAATGTGTTAGATGCATTTTATTAGTTGAAGTCCCCTCTTCCTCAATAACACTAGCATGTGTCCAATTAACAATAAAACTAGTCAGCACAGATGAGTTCCCAAGCATTAGACCCTGGACACACATACATAAATGTTGAGCTAAGTGGATTCAGTTGATACATATTTATATACATATACACATATGTATACATGTGTTACAATAATAAAGCATAAGCTATTAGTGTGGGGGCAGGAGGACACAGGTGAAATTAGAAATCGGGAAGGAACAATGAGAGTGATATGCATGCAGTAGTCATGTATGAACTTTTAAAAATATATGTTATTTAAGGCTGAAGATACAGAGGAGAGTTAAGAATGTTTACCACTCCCACAGAAAGCTCATATTTGATTCCCAGCAGTCACAAGAGGAAGTTGATAGACATCTATGAATCCATTTGCAGGTATTCAGTGTCCTAATCTGTTCTTTCTTGACACTATCATGTATTTTATATAGATAAAATCATGAAGATGCACACACTCAAATAATTAAATAATTCAATAAGCAGGTAATTTAAAGCAAACTGATGTAACATATCACTAGCACAAACAAAATATTTAATATTTTGAGTTAAAGTATTTTCACATAAAATTAGTGGAGTAAAAATTATCAATCTTCACCTACTAGAAAAATAAAGAATTCAATAATCAATCAATTCAAGCCATTGGCACTTTCATGATTTGGAAAAAAAGATAATTTGGCTATTTATGTAAAGTATGTCATTTTAAAAATATTTTTATGCTAAATTGATTTCATACCCCTACTCAACAGGTTGCGTAAACCTTGTCAATAAACCTTTAAGGCATGTTATCCAACTTTAATGCTACTTAAAAACAAGAAATTATATTTATATCATGATATGGTTGCATATATATACATTATTTATAGAAAATTTTCATTTTCTATTGTAATTGATATATTATGATTATCAGCACATACTTTAGTAAATACATGTATTGAACATCTAGATTTCTAGTACAAGTTTCACCAGAAAAATTAATACAAAGAGGATTAGAGATCTAGATACTGTCTCATACGTAGAAAACACACATTTTGTTTGTAATAGATCCAAACCACAAAATGAAAGTGGATATTTAGTATGTAGTCTGTGTGAGTTTAAAGAGAACAGATTACAAAGCTGTATTCACCTGATTAAGGACTAACACCAAGGAACTCTACAGAATTTCTGCTTCAAGAACATAGAACATCTTTATCTAGAAGCAAAGAAGCTAAAAACTTATTAAATTATAGTATTTTTTCTTGGAAGCATTATTATCTTCAACTATGGGACTATAGTGATAGAATGTTGTCTCTAGTGCTTATACTGTTATAACTAAATGTTGCAAGTCAGGCAGCTCGTGAACTTCTGGGAGATAATTTTCATATTTGTGGGGACTGAGGAATTAAAAACCATTGCACATATAGATCTGGGTATCAATGAGTGCCCTTTCCCTGGCTGGTATAGTCACTTCTCGCTGTATGCTCCTGTGTCAAGAGTAATTAGTCATTTGTCTGAGAACTTTTATAAGAGCACTACCCTTGTGCATGAAAGCTCTACAATTATAAAATGTCACCTACCTCAAACCCATCTCTTTATGGCATAGACTCAAGACTTGCATTTTTGACCTGCTCCTTTCTTTACAGTTATTCAAGGTATACTAGTTCATCATCAAGACACTACAGAAGAAGGAAGCAATGCGTGCCATTCTTACACATACTCTGTTGCTTTGGAAAAAAGTGCTCATGACTTTTACATAATACTGGTGAACATCAACAATTAGTGTTTCCTGTTCTTCTATTATTATCTTTAGATTTCATATATCAGACTTATAAACATATCAAATGTGCTTATTATAATGTGTTTTTGTTTTCCTATGTGACAAAAACTCATAGCTTTTTCTCTAGAAGGGAAATTATCTACAATAGCCATGTTTTTTCATTTCTTTTAAAATAAGTGAGTTTATTAAGCATAGAGAAGGCAAAAGAACAAAGAACAGGCAGCCGATGGATAATATAGCATCATCAAATTGAATACTTACAATATTTAACAGAAATGACTACAGATGTTCCAGAAGTCCTTCTGAAATGGTTGTGCTCGAGTTCCTAATTGAGAGCTCAGATGTAGCATCTCTTTGTTTTCCCTCTAAATGAGCTTCAGTCTTCTCATCTTCACCATAGGAATTTTTATACCACAGGATAAACAGGAGTAAGTACCATTGAAGAAGTTTTACTTTACGGGTATTAGAGGCCATGATTTAGGGAAATCAGTGCAGGAGCTAAAACAGGAAATGAAGCTGAAAAAAGGATGAACACCACTCACTGGCTCACGTTCAGTTAGCTTTCTTACAGCTCAGATGTACCTCCAAGGGGTGGTGCTGTCAAAAGTGGCCTTGGCCTTCTCATACCAATCATTGATTAAGATAGTGTCTTATAAATATAGACACAGGCCAATGTGATTTGAGCAACTTTCGTGGTTGTGATTTTATATTTTCCAGTAACTCTAGGATGTGTCAATCTGGCAATAAATCATATCTAACAGGAGTACATCAGGACATGGATGGAATAGTCTAGACCTCTATTCTCCAAGGCTATTTTGGCTATTTATTATTAATAAAAGTATAATATTTTTATAATCATAATAATAATATTATTGTAGTGTCCAGCTTATTATTGCTGAACACTACAATTTATGGAAACTAATACCATACTCATAACATTAATCTTTGTGACAGTCAGTCAATTAAAGGTTTTTTTTGTTTTTATTTTTTGTTTGTTTTGTTTTGTTTTGTTTTGTTTTTACTAAATACCACGCCCTGGAAAGGTACTAATTATTATTGATTGGCATAAATGTGACACATATTTCAGGTAAAGATTAACAGAATTTTAGAAGATTTATTATAAGTTCTTATAAAATGTTGACTTATCAAGACATCAAACTATATAATATTATTTCTGGCCAGAGAAGCTGTGTTATGCCAGAAGTAAAAACAATACCATTGTATCTAAAAATCATACCACATTTCACAGTTGCCAGAACCTTCTAGACTGGTATTAGAATATATAAAGTGGTTTTCTAACTTCAGGACTACTGACATTTTGGACAGTAAATATCTATATAGACTTGATTGAATAATTTCACCTCAGAATAATAGTTTATTGTCTCCCAAAGTATAAATACTTCAGTTAAACTGTACAATAAAATTCCACCAAACTTTAAGCTAACACTACCCCTGGTGGCACTGGGTGTTTTGTGCCAAAGTTAGGAAAGGAAGAAGCAGGGTCACTGTAGGTAGATGCAATTGACTGTCACCATTTGGAGGAACTAGGTCGGGCTTTAAAAATGTAAGAGGAAAGAATGAATGAGTGCAAGATTCATCTGGTACCTTGGGATACTTCTTGGTATTTTGGCCACCTTTTAAGGTAGAAATATAAATGAAATAGGGTGTTGTATCTAGATCTTCTGGACAAATCAAGGATGAGGTACTAAATCATTTCCTACATTAAGCTGCCTACCATAACACAAGTGCAAAGATGAAGAGTGAGGAATTCCTATAGAGGTTATAGAAGAATTAGAAATGCAACTCTACTATGGCCTCAAGAACAACCACTGGCTTCTATGAAATTTATCCCATTCATTTCCTCTCACATCAATTCAGAAACAATATGAAACAGAACCTTGAGTGAATTATTCACATATCCAATGAACTGACTGTACGAAACAACTAGATTTGAGAACACTCCAGGTAGAACATGATGGAGGATGCCCCAAGTACAACCCACATCGTTCCTTCAGACCCTTACTCTGGACTTTGGCTCACAGAGAAGATCCTCACGAGAAATTGCTCCTAGCTAGAGAACAGCTGCATCCTGAGTGTCATAGGCACTAGAAGCAGAACACATTTTTTTTTTTTTAAATTTCAGTATGAAGTTCTAATTGTTCTCATCATCTGAGCATTACCCAAAGCTGTCCCAGACTCCTCAGGAGACTGTTGCCTCTCTTTCAAAGATACTAGAGTTGATTGTTATTCTTTGTTCCTTCTTCCCTTACTTGCAGCAGTTTTCCCCAAAGCATTTTGTAGTAGTGTTTCTTCATAGACTCCACCCAAGATTGCCCATAGAGAACAGAAGGTCAACATAGACACGTGTCAATATTCTCTCAGGTTGGGTTTTATGTATGTTCAAATTGCAAATCGTTTTTAAAAATAAATATTTTATAGTCAGAGCTGAAAATTTTTTGAGAAAATATAACTAATAAGACATAAGACAATGAAGAAATAATTCAGCTTAAAGTCATAGTTAAAACTACTTTCTAGCCAGGCGGTGGTGGCACATGCCTTTAGTCCTAGCACTTGGAAGGCAGAGGCAGGTGGATTTTTGAGTTCGAGGCCAGCCTGGTCTACCCAGTGAGTTCCTGGACAGCCAGGGCTACCAGGGCTATACAGAGAAACCCTGTCTTGAAAAACAAAAAAACAAAACAAAACAAAACAATAAAACCTTTCTACTAGGATCTAAGAGAAAGAGAGCAGCTGTCCTGAATTAGGCATCTCTACAAAGATTTTATTCTTAACTTTGTGTCTGGATTATACTGACTAGGCATACTTTATGCTGAGCTCCTGAAGTAGAGACTAGATTGAATTATAGGCAACAAAATCTCATTAAGAAATGATTGACAATCATGACTGTACATTTTAATGACATCTGCTTATCATTTTATGGATTTAAATATTTTGGGGGGGGACATTTGAAACTACTTAAAATCATCATAGACAATTCTTGCTTTAAAAAGAAAAATCAGTGTACTTTTAAAAACGTAATATGTACCTATTTTATTATGTTAACTAGGGTGAATTTTTTTTCCTTGAAACTTCAAATAGTTGCACTATTTCATAGTTGGAAAATTAATATCTTTGGGTAGTTCAGTGGAAGAATTTATAGATTTTAGTAAAAGAGTTTTCAAATATTTGAATGGACTTAATTTCCTTAGCAGATAATTAATTTAGGTGTTTTTTTGAGGTCTTTGTAACATTCATAGGTGGAAAAAACAACATACTTTGAGTCCTAAATAGTATGTGAGATGCAAGTCATTGTCAATGTGATATTTCCAGAACTAATCACAGTAATTCTTTATACTATGTTTCTTGTATCTTACCATCTTTACAAGAGGTTTCTCGTGGGGAAATTGTTTATAGTCAAAAACACAAAAAAGTTAAACAGGATTGAATATGCACACATTCAAAGAAGTAACTGAGCATAACAGAACTCAGCCCATTATCTGAAGTTGGCAGGGATATTTCATTTCATACATCATTTAGAGGCTAATTCACCACAGTGATTCTATAAATGTAGTTGTTCTTAAAATGTTAATGGAATGAGGGACAAAAAAGATTTGTTTTCAATAAATGTCTGTGCCAAGGTGCGCAGAGCTCATGAACCTTTTAGGCCACCCAAGAACAAAATCACATCTCATCTAACTGAGTTAATATCCCCAAATCTCTAACTATTTTATAGTTTTTTAAAAAGTAGAAAAAAGACATGCTATTTTTAAGCAATGGACTTCAATTGAAGGTTCTATAACATATGTAGTAGAACATGAATTACATACTAAGCATTTAATAGTTAATTGCCTTGTCTCTCAGGCCAAATTTTAATATTTATATATATATATATACATATATATACATATATACATATATACATATATATTCAACACATACATATATACATATATATTCATATATATACATATATATATTCAACACACACATATATTTTAACATATATTCAATTTTCATTTTTGAAATTATATTAACAAAATTACACCTTTCCCTTTATTTCCTCACTCTACATCCTGCTCTATAATACCAGATTTTACATGTGTGTCAGTGTTTGTGTTTATGTGCATGCATGTTACACGTGTGGGTGCTCGTGGAGGTCTTTGGTGTCGGGTCTCTCGAATTAGAATTCCAGACAGCTGTGAATCGTCTAAATGTGGATGCTAGGAACTGAACACCTTTCTTTGAATGAGAGATAAACAATGAGGCAAATTTTAATATAAGATAAAAATTGGTCTGTATTTTCAGAACAAAATCAAAGTCAAGCCCTTCTGCCCTGTCCTTTCTGCTGCGGCAGTCTCCTAGTTGGTCTGCTCCCAGGAAGACACCTAATCCTGATCCATCCTAGAGGACCCACTGCACTCCGAGAAGTTGGACCTGCTTCATTCAGAGCAGTTGAAAATTTGAGGACCCTCTGCACTCAGAGTTAGTGATAATCAGCTGCACTCGGAGCAGTCAGACAATAGCTTGACTGCTCCTCTGAAGACCCAACAGTCTGAAGGCCTCCCAAGAGATCTACTGCAGTCAGGGCAACAGATCAGCAGATTCTCTGCACCAGTGAAGGGCCCCCAGTTGGAAGGCCCCACAGGTGGTCTACTACAACCAGAGCTGCAGGCCTACCTGGAGACCTGAAGCAACCCAGGGACAAAAGGGGTAGACTCCAGACACTCACCCAGACCAACAAATACCAGGGATATCCAGATTGCAAAAGGCAAGCACAAGACCATAAGCAACAGAAGTCAAAATATGTGGGCATCATCAGAATCAGTTCTCCCACCACAGCAAGCCCTGAATACACCAACACACCTGAAAATCAGGAATCTGTCCTAACATCCTATCTCATGAAAATAACGGATTCCATTAAGGAGGCTATCAATAACTCACTGAAAGAAATACAGGAAAACAAAGGTAACCAGGAGAAGGAATTGAATAAAGCGATTAAAGACCTAAAAGTAGACATATAAACAATAAAGAAAACACAAATGTAGGCAAACCAGGAAATGGAAACCTAGGACAAAGGTCATGAATTACAGGTGATAGAGGTAAGTATCACCAACAGAATACAAGAGAAAGAAGAGAGAATCTCAGGTGTAGAAGATATCGTAGAAGAGACTGACACAATTGTCAAAGAAAATTCAAAACATAAAAACCGAAATCCAAAGCATCCAGGAAATTCAAGACACAATGAAAAGACCAAATCTTAGGATAACTGGAATAGAAGAGACTGAAGATTACCAGATCAAAGTACCTGAAAATGTCTTCAACAAAATCATAGAAGAAAACTTCCCCAATGTAAAGAAAGAGATGGACATAAAAGTACAAGAAGCCTATAGAACTCCAAATAGACTGGACTAGAAAAGAAATTCCTCCCATCACATACTGAGGATTTGGAGAATGAGGAACACTCCTTCGTTGCTGGTGGGATTGCAAACTGATGCAACCACTCTGGAAATCAATCTGAAATTTCCTCAGAAAATTGGAAATAGATCTACCTGAATACCCAGATATATCACTCTTGGGAATATACCCAAAAGATGCCCCATGATGCCACAGGGGCACGTGTTCCACTATGTTCATAATGGCCTTATTTGTGATAGCCAGAAGCTGGAAACAACCCAGATGTCTCATGACAAAAGGATGGATACAAAAAATGTGGTTCATTTACACAATGGAATACTACTCAGTTGTTAAGAACTAAGACATCCTGAGTTTTGCAGGCAAATGGTTGGAACTAGGCAATAGCATCCTGAGTGAGTTAACTCAGACCCAAAAGTCATGCATGATATGTACTCACTTATGAGTGGATATTAGCCAAAAAAAATTACAGAATATCCAATATACAGTCCACAGAACTCAAAAAGGTCAACAAGCTGAAATGCCCAAGTGAGGACGCCTCAGTTTCACTTGGGAGGGAGACGAATGAAATCACTAATGGGGAGGGAAAGTGGACAGGGGAGTGGGAGAAGTTGGGAGGGAAACCTGATCTGGTATTGGGTGAGGGAAAAGGACTGAAGCCCTGAGGGCCAGCAGAAAGAATGAAAACAGGCAACTTCAATAGTAAGAGATTGGGGGACCCTCCAAATGCACCAGAGACCTGGCAGGTGAGAGACTCTCAGGACTCAAAAGGAGGGACCTTAGATGAAATGCCTGACAGTAGGGACAGGTAACTTAAAGAGCCCACCTCCAACAGGAAGACAGGTCCTCAAATGAGGGAGGGGGTTGCCATCCCACAGTAACAACTCTGACCCATAGTTGTTTCTGTCTGAAAGAATTACAGGTATGGAAATGGATAGGAGACCGAGGAAAAGAAGGTCCAGTGACAGGTCTAAAGTGGGATCCAGCTCAAGGGGAGGTCCCAAGACCTGACACTATTACTGAGGCTATGGAGCACTCACAAAAAGGGACCTCTCATGACTGCCCTCAGAAAGACTCAAGAAATAGCTGAAAGAGTCAGATGCAGATAGTTGCACCCAACCAATGGACAGAAACAGCTGACCCCTGTTGATGAATTAGGGAAGGCTGAAAGAAGTTGAGGAGAAGGGCGAACCTGTAGAAGGACCAGCAGTCTCAATTAATCTGGACCCCCGAGTTCTCTCAAACACTGGACCACCAAACAGGCAGCATACACCAACTGATATGAGGCCCCCAACACACATACAGCAGAGGATCGCCAGGTTTGTGTTCATTCAGCAATGATGCACCTAACCCTACAGTCTGGAGACCCCAGGTAGTTTAGACGTCAGGTAGGGTGGTGGATGGGGATATCCATGGGGAGACAGGGGTGTGGGAGGATGTATGGGATGTGGAGCAGTCAGAGGGTGGTTAGGGGTAGGGAATAAAATATGGAGTATAAAAATACATACATACATACATACATACATACATACATACATTTAAAATAATCAAAGTCAAATCCTGTTTAGAAACCAAATTTTCAATGATACAAGAAATAGTTGAAGGAAGACAAACAGCACATTAGCTTCTTGTCACATTGTTAGGCAAACATCTGAGTGACCTTCATCTTCATCATCGAAATGAGAAATAAACACAGTTCATTTAGTCAGTACATTAGTACTAGTGTTGTATAATGGAAGTGAACATACAACTCCTTGTTTTAAAATGTTTGTATTGTGAAATAAGAAGCTTACTGTAAGTATGCAATTCTCAACAAATATAGAAAAAGAAATGTGGAGATGTTAACTGGATATAGTTAAATATGATGCATATGTCGTAGAGATCAGTGAATGATGGGTAGATAGATAGATAGATAGATAGATAGATAGATAGATAGATAGATAGAT
>JADRCC010542307.1:0-14449 GCA_019843855.1 Hylomyscus alleni
TGACAGACAGACAGACATGCAGGGAGGGGCTAATATGACTGTGGCTTCCAGAAAGTCTGAAATTCTTAGAGTAGACCATCAGTGTGGAAGCCTAGAGACAAATGCTGCTGTCTTGAGTTTGTAATTGGCAGATCATGATTATAGCTTAGAGTGTTAGGCAGGATTTGCTACCACAGTCTTAAGAGAAACTCATAGGAGAAGCCATACAAATGATGACAAGAAACCACTTGTGACAGTTTGAATATGCTTGGCCCAGGGAGTGGCACTATTAGGAGGTGTGGCCTTGTTGTGTAGGTATGGCTTTGTTGAAGGAAGAGTGTTTCTGTGGGCCTGAACTTTAAGACCTTCATCCTTGCTGCTGCCTGGAAGTCAGTCTCCTGTCTGCCTTTGGATGAAGATATAGAACTCTCAGCTCCTCCAGCTCCTGGATGCTGCCATGCTCCTGCCTTGATAATGGACTGAACCTCTGAACCTGTAAGCTCGCCCCAATTGAGTGTTTATTACAAGAGTTGCCTTGGTCATGGTGTGAGTTCACATCAGTAAAGCCTCAACTAAGACCTTGCTAGTCTAAAACCTTTTTATAGGATATTTGGTAGACCTAGGTAATGAATGGAGAGATAAACCAACCCCAATGTCCCACACATAAGGTATACAGGAAGGAGCCTCTTAGATTCCATTACATCCTTAATATAGTTTCCACTTAAGGATACTGAGGTTGTATAAAACAGGACAAAAGCAAGAAACCAGATCAGGAAATAGCACTTCCTTTGGAATTCTTGGCCTCTAGTCAAGACAGAACGGGGACTTTTCTGGCTTCTAGCTTAAGACAAGAGTTACAACTGTTCTTGCTGTCTCTCAAGGCCTTTCCATAAAACTAGTTTATCAGTTTCTGTATCCTGTTCATATCAGTGCTAGGCTACTGTCTATTTTCTCTCACAAAGTCCCCAGTTTGGTGGGGACATACCTAAGGTACCCAGAATTCCTTTGTATATTGTCTCTTTGATAGAGCAAAGGTAACAAAATTTCCCAAGTGCTTACTAACTTTGCTGTAATATTTCACTCTCCATCATAGCATTTAATATTTCATGCAACTCTATCATTGTGGCCTAACAGGGCATTCTATTTTTTTAAAAATGTTTATTACTGTCATCACTGCTATTATTTCAGATTTACTGAATGATAAGAAAATAATGTCATTTTGTTACATGTAATCAGCTTCATGCTCCAATTATGTACTTCTAATTTTAAAAAGAATTTGGCTTTGTTATCTATATTATTACATATAAAAGACAAAGGCAGTGCACAGATGGGGATGCAGAGGGAGCCCCTGCTTTGTGTTTTCAAATCCATGGGCACAGCATATGCATTTATTTGCAGCTTGAACGTAATTAAGCTGGGTGGAAGCCATTCATTTGAACCATGGTAATACTGTTCTATATTTAAATACAGAGAGACTGCCAGATCTGATCCAAGATTTAGAACTGTCTTACTTGAGAAAAAAAAACCCCATAATAGTTAACCCAAGAGAAATACTGATGTAAAAAGTGAGTGTAAATCTTATCTAACTGAACTGCTAATATATATCTAACTAATATAAAGTTTCCTTAATTTTTTAAAGTAGTTAAAGGAGTCTATCTTAGCTCAACATTAACTGTAAGAGTTACATGCTTCAGTATCACATGAAATGCCAAGCAGCAAACGGCATCTTCCAAGAAGTTCAATGCTTAAACTGATTTCAGACATCTTTCTGTTGCAGGTGCATTTTTATTTTCCAGTTGATAATCAGTGGTTTGGAAGTTTATTAAATTAGAGAATTATTTCATGAAAACATACTCACTTGACACTATGCCATAGATTAACATCTTTATCCTAAGAAAAAGAAAATAAGTAACATGTATATTTTATGAAACTCTTTCATTCTGTTTAAAAGCAAAACAGATCTCAAGGAAATTCTATCTCATATTGCCTTAATCGAGGCTTAATCACTTGGGCCTCTGTAGGCTCAAATGTCTAAAGTGAAAGAAGTAAGATACAGGCCAAACAGGAGGATGCTTTGACTACTTTTACTCCTTCCTACTTTAGTAGATAGCTCTTTGGATTATAAGATGTATATTGCATCTATGGATATCACTTAAAAATTTACACACCTCTCACTTGCGTGATACTCTTTTAAAGTACAATAAATGAATTAGTCTTCCAATATGTTGAATACCTTTTAAAAGTTTTACACTATGTTTATTGCAAATAATACTTTGAAAAGTGTATACTAGCCATTCTACAAAACCTCCTTTGAAATTCTCTCACATCCACTAAGTAAATAACCAAATTAGCAAGTAAATACATTGCATAAGTTACTCACTCTGTGCCTGCAGATACAAGATCCAAATGTTAACCAATGATTAATGTATGCCCTGGGACTTCCACTGGCATTAGTGTCTCTCAAGCGTCAGCTTCATCTGATCTGCTTTCTGATGGCACATCTTCTTTTGGTAATTTATAAAATAATTTTAGCTAGCTTAAACAAATCTAAATGGAGGCATATGAAAAATACTAGAAGCCAGACTTCGTTTTATTTTCATATACAACTTAAAATTGTGAGAGCGTCTACCTATTTTAGCTCTAAGTCACTTGTCAACACTTGGAAACAGCCAGGGCTTTCCTCTACTTAATAAGTGTACTTCTGAGTACCTCAATGTCTTCTCGTCCAGCAAGTGTAAATGTTAAATCCAACTCTGCTGCTTCAGATCACAGCTGAGTGCTTGGGAGTCTCAAGATCTGGCTGCGTGGAAATAGCAGTGTATAGATAGATGTTGTTGATAATTCTGGTAATGTTTTCTTTAAGAAAATATTAAAAGTTAGAGGTGCAAGTCCTAACATTTAATTTACTTGCTTATCGAAATTATTTGGTGAACAATAGTCATCACATTCATCCTCCATATTTACATTTTTCCCTTCATTTTTAGAAAGTGTCAACTACCTGCCAGAAGCCAAAAAGAGTCATTTCACATTCTGAATTATGAAGTGAGAGATTGAAAATAATTTGAAGTTTCAAATTAAGACTAGAAATGAATTGAATATGAATTGACCAAATCAATCATTTATTCTAAAATAGTCTCAAACTATGATTTTAATTATCCATCTCCGTGTGTGAGTGCATATGTATGTTTTTGTGCCTGTGAGTGTGTGTATATGTGTGTGTTTATGTGTGGTGTGTGTGTACATGGTATGTGTGTGTCTGTGTGTGTGTGTGGAGTGTGTGGTGTGTATGTGTGAGTGTATGTGTCTGTGTGTGAGTGTATGTGAATATGTGTGTGGTGTGTATGTGTGTGTATGAGTGTGTATGTATGCGTGTGAGTGTGTATGTGTCTGTGTGTGTGTAAGTATGTGTGTGTGGTATGTGTGTGTGGTGTGTGTGTGTATATGTGAATATGTGTGAGTGTGTGTGTGTAAGTATGTGTGTGTGTGAGTGTGTGTGGTATGTTTTTGTGTGTGTGAGTGAGTGTGTGTATGTCTGTGTGTATGTGTGTGAATGTGCATGTGTACATCAAATCTTGGATCCGCATATCAAAGGAATGAAAAATTCATCATTCTTTGTCTAGGCCATATTGCTTTTTATGTTGATTTTCAGTCTAGTTCCACCAACTTTCCAACAAACAACATAATTTTGTTTTGTATGCTTAAATAAAATTTCATTGTATCAGTTTTCAATATTTTCCTTATCAGTTTATCTACTGAAATACGACTACTGTAAAGAGTGTTATCAAAACCATGGATGTGCAAGGATCCGTGAAGAATGCTGACATGGACTCAATTTACTCTCATGTATGTGAGAGGGATGCCTCTGAAGTCCACTGGTCTGCATGCTTTTGCCACTGAGATAATCCTCCAATTAGAAGGGATACTTCTATGTGAAAAGAGGTCTCCTAGTTCCCATTTTACAAGTGCCCATGCACTTATTAAATACATGTTTGTGGAATATTTATGAAATGTAAAATGTGAATAAGACTCTAAATGTCACCTGAAGGGAACTGTTACTTAGTCAGAGACTTGTTGACACTAACAACAAAGGAGCTTAGTAGATACAGTGAAGAAATGGACTGCAGGTAGTACATGAGATCTGAAGGAGAGATTGACTCCAGCAATGTGCTTAGCAAAGGCTTCTATAGTTGTTGATGGGAGACCTGAAGCAAACAATAAGACTGGAATAAGACTGGAATACACACACCTACACACACACACATGAACACAAACACACACATGCACATCTGGCTGAAACCAAACCTCAAAAAATTCTTCATGACTAGAAATACATTTCATTTCAACTCAGCTAGGTAATTACTGAACTCCGATGCATGCTAGAGAAGAAAAATCAGCAACAACTGAGAACATTGAATTTCTACATTTCCCCTCATCAGAGGGACTGGGGACAGCTTCACTGAGGAAGAAGTTACAGAAGTTACAGATTAACAACAAATAATTAATTACAAGTGTGATGAATGCTATGCAAAGATGTTGTAATGCCAGGAAAAATAATTTAACCTAGTCAAGAGGGTCAGGGGCTGTAACCCTTATAAATTCACAATTAAAGTAGACCAGTGGGATGAATTGGATTTAAGAAAGAAAGAGTAGCAGTGAGAATTCACTATGGCAGGAAGGTGGAGAGGGAGAAAGATGAAAGAAAGTTTGGGCTCAAGCTGAGAGCTATTTGCAAGGCCTTGTTAATTGCCTAGGAGCTTTAACATATGGATTCACTAATGACCTTCCTAAACTCAAAGTTTGGAAATGGCATAATCACATTTGTAGTTTTAAAGGATCTTCTAGTTATAAGGTGTTGATCAGAAAAGAAATATAGGTAGGTGTTGGAGAACAAGTTAGGCAGCTGTTGAAATACTAAAATATCCTAACTTTCGATGGACATAACATCAGTGAGTCTTAGCAGACAAATGTTTAACAAAACCACATGTGGAGGGTACCTTATTATGTGGACTCTAGCCTGTATATACAGTATACAATATACAGTTACAACACACGGCACATCAAGTCTTTAACACTTCTAAATTGATTAACTTTTTGATGCAGAAGGGTGAATTACAAAGATATGGGCAGTCATGGAGGTTTGATATGTGTCTTTGTAGTGACTAACAGAGGAATTCTTTGACTTTGTTCTTTTTTGTTTACTTGTCTTTTAATGGCCCCTGGAGGACACATCTAAAGGTGATAAGATTCTAGATAGGAGCAGAAGCAAAGAATTTGTGTTGTAGTGCAAACACAATGGACTGAGAACTAGTAAATAGGAGAAGCTATAGAAAGGAGAAATCTAATGTGAAGAACAGTTAGAAGGGAAGGCCAAAAGTAGAAGGGAAGGCCAAAAGTAGACAGAGAAAACAAAAATTGAGCCAAACATAAGACAGTGTTTGACATAGAGGCCTGGAATGATATGATTGCAGGGGTGGCAGCCACAGAGGAAAGCAAAACAAAACAAAACAAAACAAAACAAAACAAAACAAAACAAAATAAAACTACTCTAGAACCATGAACCAATGACTGGGATGGTTACAACCTTCAGTGGTCTCTTTGAACTCAGGTATATAGTGCTTTCTGTTTTCTTTCTCCAGTGAATACAAACTTTTATTTTTATTAATTCTCAAGCAATTCTTGATTTATCTTATTTTTTTTCTTCTTCTAATTTTAGCACAATGGAAACGCAGAAATACAATTTATTGGGAGAAGGCTTGTGACTAGTTCTTGCTAGTGCTTTTGGGGCTTTGTCATCACCCACTGCCTCCTGCCTTAGGTGAGGTAAATTGTTCCTTTAATCATTTCTCGAAGAATTGGATAAATAGGTACTAAATGGTTGTTTAGTTGCATGTGAGTAGCTTTAAGATAAATTGCTTATTGATACTGATTAAATTCCATGGACAATTGCACAAGAAGTCTTCCCACACTACGGTTGTTTTCAGAGTCCCCACCACTCAGGGTTACATTTTCAGTAAAAGGGAAGAAATACATGGAACAAATACTCTTGAGACTAGCAACAAGCAGTTACAAAATCACTTCTAAATTCCAGACTCAATGCCATGAAATGCAACTGGGTCCTATGGGGGTTTCTAACACTTTGTTAGTCATTGCTGAATGTATTCTCTTACATATCCATGGCACAGCAAACTGAAATTCACAAATTATTCTTTTAAAAAATGCTTAATTTCATGATAGTACAGTAGATATGTTCAGTATTCACATTGAGATGAAACTGCAAACACTTATTTGGAGAAGTGGTTTATATTTTTGATTCTTACTCATTTTTTTCCAAGTAACTCTGTGTGTGTGTTCTATAAGTATGTGTATTATATGTGTGATGTTCATGTGTATATGTGTGGTGTTTGTATATGCATGTGTTTTTATGATTCTATGTAAATCTCTGCATTGGTGTACGTGTGTATAATGCTTTTGTATACAATATATTATATATGTGTGTGTATGCATATGTTTTTATTTCTTTATTTCATATCTGAGACAATATTTGTAAAGCTTGATTCACAGTTTCTCTCTCATAAACTATTTGGTTTAGTTCTACATTTGGCTAACTCACAGAATAAATTATAAATTGGAAAATATGTAGAACAAAATTATATACAGGCATGGACTGGTATAGGCCTGTGTGTCTCTGCTGAGGCCTGGAGCTCTCTGCTGCTGATACCTGGGGCTGCACGATGCATTAATAAAAAGGAAGCAATGCATAATCGTGAGATATTTTATTATAGGAAACAGAAAATAGGCCGGTAATGACCATATGGAGACAAAAAAAAAGGAGAAGAAGGAGAGGAGAGAGGAGAGAGAGAAAGGAGAGGAGGAAAGCAAAAGAGCAAGAGAAGAGAGCAAGAGGACAAAGAGCAAGAGAGAGAGGAAGAAGGCAAGAGAGAGGGGTGGGGGCAAACTACCCCTTATATTGTGTGAGGCATGGCTATCAGTCTGTAGGGCTGACCATACCTGGCTGTGGTCAGATGACTGGGCGTAGGATCAACCTAGGGAGCTTGGGGCATTGTCTACCTGACAGAGAACACATCTCCTGAGGGGGCAGCTGTGAGAGGTTGTGAAAAAAAATAAAAGGAGCCAAGGACCCAGGAGTCATAGCTGAATACTTTCCGTTCCTTTGCAGGCAGAAATTGCTCACTGAGGCTCCGGTGTTCTAGACTTATTACTCAACGGGACCCAGGTTAAAGATGGTTTGGTGGTTAAGCATACCTGTGGTTCTGCTAGATAATCTCTGTTTGAGTCTCAGAACCCATGTAGTAGCTCACTTGGAGGGTATCTGATGCCCTCTTCAGGCTTCCATAGGTCCTGTACACACATGCAGAACAAAACACCCAT
This sequence comes from Hylomyscus alleni, assembly GCA_019843855.1. Lineage (NCBI taxonomy): Eukaryota > Metazoa > Chordata > Mammalia > Rodentia > Muridae > Hylomyscus > Hylomyscus alleni. Next base: position 7,369 of record JADRCC010542307.1, read on the forward strand.
ACATATAGAATAAACTAAATTGTCTTTCTGTCGACACACAACACAGAGTTGATTCACACTAAACAGAAGAAAATAAGAGGAAAAACTCAACCAGCCAAACATATTTTCAGTTCGGTTCCTTTACCTGTGGAACCAATTGCTCTGTGTAACCTTCAGCCCCTGGAGTTAACAGCAGGATCCTTTGCATATGGTAAGCAATAGCACAAAGCACAACATGCTTGGTAGAGATTTAAGTGAAGTTGATTTTCTTTGCTTAACACAGGGAAACTGCTAAAGAGAAACTTGTTGCTCTATTGAACTGCTGCTGGGGATATTTGTCACACCAGTTGAGTTTTGCAAGGCCATCAGCTCACTTTTCTTGATCAGGATAAACAAGATGTACTGGCTGGTTTTGTGTGTCAACTTAACACAGGCTGGAGTTATCACAGATGGGAGCTTCAATTGGGGAAGTGCTTCCATGAGGTCCAGCTGTGGGGCATTTTCTCAATTAGTGATCAAGGGGTTAGGGCCCCTTGTGGGTGGTGTCATCCTCGGGCTGGAAGTCTTGGGTTCTGTAAGAGAGCAGGCTGAGCAAGCCAGGAGAGGCAAGCCAGTAAGGAACATCACTCCATGGCCTCTGTGTCAGCTCCTGCTTTCTGACCTGCTTGAGTTCCAGTCCTGACTTCCTTTGTGATAAACAGCAATGTGGAAGTAAGCCAAATAAATCTTTTCCTCCCCAACTTGCTTCTTGGTTATGATGTTTGTGCAGGAATAGAAACCCTGACTAAGACACAAGAGGAAACAGTTGCCCTCCTAATTGAATATTAATACTGTTGCATATCAGTTTTCTATAGGACTGAAACATTCTAACCTGTAGGGAAACTCCTTAAGGAGAAAATAAACAACACAAAGAAGCTTCAGGAAATCCTTGAATCTGACATGATTCACTAGATTGCTCTCTCCTAAGAGTAAACAATGAAAGACTGCTAGAGTCAGTCTCAGACAAGACAAGCTATAAAGAAGACCAACACAAGGCCAGCTGCAGGGAGGAGGCAGAGGCCAACCAAACAGTCTGAAAAGAAACAGAGACCAGCCAAGCTGCCTGGAAGAAGCAGAGACTAATGGAACTGCTTGGGCAAGTTTAGAAGAACTGAGTCAACTAGGGCACCCTTTGGTCTATTCCGCTATCCAAAGCTTCTGTAGCACATCCCAGATTTTCAGCCTTTGTGGGCTGTCATCAGTGCTGGGGTACAGCTTTAGTGGTACAGCTGTCTTTTAGCCATTTTTGATCCTGTAAGTAACACTTCACTCATATGTTAAGTAAACACAATTAAACTCATTTGTTCACCAAATTGGACTTTGATGGTATCTGTTCTTTGATATGTACTGGACTCCCTATTTGCAGTAAAAAGGCATGTGTGTTTGTGTTTGTCTGTGTGTGTGTGTATGTGTGTGTGTGTTTAATCTCCTCAGGAAGCCTGTCTCACAAATATGTAGATATTATTTTTTCAGATTTCTAAAGTTTCAGGCCATCCACTGTCACATATAAGAATTAATCAGTGTCTTCATCGGAAAGATTTTTTCCGTACCATTCAAAAAAAGTTTAGGTTTTTATAGGAGTATCAGGGCACACACACACACACACACACTCACACACCACTATATATAATATACCACATATATACATATTATATATATTATGTGAAACATATAATATATGTACTATATAGTAATATATATGTGCATGTATATACATATATTATATGAAACATATAATGTTTCTGGAGACAGTTTTTCAAGTTCTTTCTTTTTACTATAGTAAATGTTTTAATTTTTGAAATTATATGCACATACTTTTATTCTCCCTCTAACCCTACTATGTACTTCTCTTACTCTCTCTCAAATTCATGGCCTCTTTTCCTTTACTTGTTGTTGCAAATATACATATATATTCCTACATACATAAATACAATCCTCTTAGCCTCTAAAATGTTCCTATATGTATATGACCACAAGGCTGACCACTTGGCACTGGGCAGCCACTTGGGTGTTATTCCCTGGGGAAGACCATTTCTTCTCTCTCAGGTTGTGCAGTTGCCTATATTTCTTTGTCTAAGATGGAGGTTTCCAGCCTCTATGTTAGGATGTCTATTGTCATTTTTAGAATTCTGTTTGTAAATCAATGACCCATTTTAATTTTTTAGGTGAAAGTAAACATTGTCTCCCTGAAATACAATATTGAAGTTTCTCAGTGTTTGCCTGTACAAACAAACAAACAAACAAACAAACAAAAGAATTAGAATCAGGAAAAGCAGTTGTGCCATCTGTTGAAATATTTAAATATTAAATAATAGCAAGCAGTGCTTTAAACACTAGACATGAAAAGAAAGGAAGAAAGAAAAGAGGAAAGAAAGAGAGAAAGAAAGAAAAGAAGGAATAAAGTAATAAAGAAGTAAGAAGAAGGAAGACAAAATATGTCCTAAGCCTTTTGTAGTCTTCTGTGCTACAATTGTTCAGGAGGCAATTTCAGAATTTCCCCCTGGTGTAGGAAACCCACCCACACGAACCAGGTTTAGGGCATGTCTTATCAAACAGAAAACCTAAACTCTCTCTAAAATATGCTGAAAACTACATTTTGCCAATAGCTTCAAAATCTTGGCTCAGTCCTAAGAAGTTGGAGGAAAATTACTGATTTTTTTTCAAATAGGAAGCAGTATCGTTTCCATCACCTCTCATTCTCCTTTAAAGAAGAATAAAATCCTTTAAGCGATTTATCCTTTTCTTTCAAGATTTGTCTTATGTCACATACTTGCATGTATACAGCCAATTAGCATAGGAGATTATAGAACAAATCACAAGTGGAGGGGAAGGAAGGATGAAGAGCTGACCGTATTGACTAGTTTGATGCATTTTAAGAATCAAAGATATTTTCAGAGGCAAACTGTTATCTCAAAGGCATTCTCAGGCAATCTGTATAAATCTCTGTCATTAAATTATGAACTAAAGAGATTCCTCCAGCCTTTGTTTTGGGAGTCTTAGTGCAAAGTTTCCTTAACCACTTATTGATGCCTAAGTGGAAACTGTAGGAACAAGTATTTTTAATATTAGTAGCATCTAACAAAATGAGACTATTACAGACAGGGATTTGGTATGACCTGCAGCCTTCAATTTTCAATTTGACATGCCAACTCATTTTTCTTGCAGCAATTACTGATATGGGTGAATTGATTGAAAATATTTCCATTTGCTATTTTGTAGAGTTATTTTTAACATGATTTTAAGAAAAATGTAGGTCAAAACAGATAAAATATGAGAATGTTTGTTAAAAAGTCTGTTTACAGTAAATATGAAATTCAAATTTAGATTAATTTTTATAACTGAATTATGCATTGCAGTTTATCTACTCATAAATTCTCATTTTGCAGATATCAAATGAAAGGTCACGTATGTTAAATGGCTTGCCCACCAACATCTAGCACTGAATTTGTCACTAAGAAAACTTTAGAACTAAATTAACTAAATGCTAAGAAATATATACTATTGCCAAGTTTATTCAAACCTTGAGTAAACCTTGTATCATATATCTATAAAAAAGTTCACTGAGCAAAATCTATACCAGTCGACATTAAGACATCTTTTTGTTTTAAAATTACCTTCAATTAGGTCACAAAATTGACGTGAACTTATAGAGTTTTTTGCAGTTCACATAAGTTCCTTATGTGGACCAGAAATCATGTGACTCTTATTTCAAACTTTGGCAGGAATTATGAGAAAAATTTTCCCAATCATCAGAAACTATTCTTTCTTTACTCTATCAATCTACTTTAAATAGTGGAGATATCAGGGAGCTTAAGGTCCCCATGGCTTCTACAGGCCAGCTTTTACCGACAGGTACTGTGTTCATGGAACCCAGATCTTTTAAGATTTTTCAAGGTCAATGGATTTGGAATGGTCAGATCACTTTTGGCAAAGTACTCATATTCCATTCATGTTACAGCCTGGAAATCCCCACTGATTATTTTATGTCTGAAAAGGAATCAAATTTTGAAATTCTGAAAGATGCTATCCAGCACATTAATATCATAATTTGCAAGTGTACTTAAACACCAATGCTGATAAGAGCACTGGAACATGAAGATATAATATTTCATATGAAACTTTTTTCTTCCCCTCCCCACCTATTTTTTGTGCTGAGCTCTTTTTTTGTTGTTGTTGTTTGTTTTGTTTTGTTTTTGAGACAGAGTTTCTCTGTATAGCCCTGGCTGACCTGGAACTCACTCTGTAGACCAGGCTGGCCTTGAACTCAGAAATCCTTCTGCCTCTGCCTCCGAAGTGCTGGGATTAAAGGCATGCACCACCACTGCCCAGCATTCTTGCTGAGCTCTTTAGAAATGAGAGTACGACATTTCTTTCCCTCAAATCCCTCATTAGTAAGTAATGTGTATGTGTTCACACTTGACATTAAAATGAGAACTACATTTCTGGAAGCCTTCATATACACCTTTACAAATCCCAGGAATGGGAAAATGAGAGTTATTTTATATATATAAAGTTGTCTCTTCTAACAAAATTGACTGAGTTACCAGTAAGTAGGCTAGGACATATTTTTCTCCTTGTGTTCATTGATTCATCCTAACACTGGATTGAGTTTATGACGTAGAGAGGGGGCTTGTTGCTGAGGTTGGTAGAGTTGTCAGCACACAATGTACCCTCGGAGTTCTCTCATCAGCTAGCTCAGTAGACTAGAGCGGTGGTTCTCAGCCTTCCTAATCCTGTGAACCTTTTAATAGAGTTCCTCATAACAAGAAAATTATTGTCATTTGCTACTTCATAACTGTAATTTTAATATTGTTATATATCATCATGTAAATATCTGATATGCAAGATATCTGATATTGGACTCTTGTGAAAAAGTCTTTCGATCTCCCAAAGGAGTTGTGACCTACAGGTTGACAACCATTGAACTAGAGTATAGTAACCATGAACATTAAACTGTGGTCATTCCCTGCTTTTCAAAGAAGGAAAAAAAAAACTGCTTTACAAGCACTACCTGGAGCTACTTTCTCCAGGTATGGATGTTGCTGATCTTCATTAGCAGTGTCAGAAAATGGCAGTGTTTCTATCACAGAACGCTCTTAAAGCTCAGAGATCAAAGATATTTCACAGAGCCTTGTGGTCAAGTTTGCTGACTCCAGGCAGCATCAGACTTTAAAAAGAAATAAATTCACAGCTCAGCTTTATCTCTTCAACCTTGTAAAAGCTATCGGGCTGTGTCAAGAGGTCAAACAGAGTATTTAACTCATCAGCTTGTTAGGAAGTTTAATGTATCTGGAGAACCAGCTTTGGTAGCTGTTTGCCATCATCATTAATTATTTCATTTTGGAGTATACATGGGTAGTTTCATGACTTCTATTTTAGGAAAATGGTTAACATTTATTCTTCTGTTGTGATCACGCTTAAAGCATTTCAGCTGTTGGCCTAGATATTTACATTATTCATTGCCTGGCAAAATCATTTTTTGACATGCCTTCATTTTCTGTTCTCTCCACAGCAGTTAATAGAATTGATTTGCATCAAGGTAAATTCTCTTCATATGGATATCCTATCAATGCTGAGTAAGTCACAAACACTCTGCTCGTTTTACCTTAACATAAAAGGCACAAATGGTTCCATGTTTTCTTTCACATACTTCTTACCTAACTTCCACTAATGTTAACTACTTATATGACTATGAAACAATGATCAAATCTAAGATATTATCATTAAAATGACATTTTAGTACTTGAAACTATATTATATTTTTTTCACTATCCTTGTTCTATTTCTTAACTTAAGGCAGAACCCCTACACTGTGTCTACCATTAACAAGGGTTAACTTTCTTCAACCATGATAGTTCATTATTTTCTCTCCACCTTCAATGACCTTGATTCTTAACCTTCAATTGACCTAGTCAATTGTTATGTGGATTTTCTTGCAATATTAATTTACCTGTCATTTCTCCATGTCTGTTATGTACTTTTACCATAAAAAGTAAAGAAGTGGTGTAGGGATGTCTCAGGACTACACGGCATTGATGTAGATATTAACTGGCGACCATGGGTAGGATCTACCTACAACCAAGAGGGAGATGGTGCCGAGTTGCTCTCAGGGTACATAACAGTGATGTGATGTGTCTTGTCCCTGGAGATATTAATTATGGCCCATGAATAACATAGTGTTTATCCACTATAAAATCACAATTTCCCCCCTAAAAACTCATCAATACTTGGGGGAATTTTTTTTATAATATTACTGTGGGAATATGTTTATCTTCAATTTTTGTTCACTGCTTCTTTGCATCTATTTGAGGATTTTTGACTCCAGTATAAATTTATTAGTGAGCTCTCTGTCACTGTAACAAATATCTAAACTCTTATATTTATAAAGTATATTTTGGCCTTCAATTTTAGAAATTCTAGTCCGTGTGGGGTTGGCCACTTTGCACCTGGACTGTGATGAATCAGTGCATGGTACCTTGTGGGGGATTCTAACTGCCAGCTTCATTTCAGGAAGTGAAAAAAATAGGAGTTCTATAATATAAGACCACGCTGAAATGACTCATAGATTTCCCAGCAGGCCCAACCCCTTCAGGTATCCACTGCCTCCCTGTAGTTTCAAGTTGGGTACCAGGCTTCTAACAGAAGCCATTCAAGATACAAAGCACAATAATAGTCATGTTTGTCTAGCAGTGACCTTGTATTACTACTGTATCTCCTATGCTTGTTAACTGAACTTTCTTATGAAGAAAACTAACATTTGCTTATTATCCTAATGGCTCTCATTTTTGGCCATTTGTATTTCCTCTGTTGGTTCCTTTTCATATGACAGTTCTCTGTAGTTGGGATATTTTCTTATTTCTGACACTGGTAAACAGCCCAAATTCATCCTCCCTTCTTTTGTGTCCAATGATCTTTATTCATTCCATTTGAGAATCATATTGTAAGTGAAAATCTGAATGCTAATGATTGAACAATCTTCTTTTAAAAGTAATGTTATCAGAAAATGTAATGGATAAAGTAACCCAACAAAACACAAAAGCAAATAAGCAAAAAAAAAAAAAAA
>JADRCC010542379.1:0-10408 GCA_019843855.1 Hylomyscus alleni
GACAAGGGGACTGCCGCCTGGACAAGCTGGCTGCATGGCAATACTGTGGAGCCTTCACAGATGATTCTAATTTGACCAAGTGCTTCCCAGCTACCTTTGTTGAGTGGGGCTTGTCTGACATACCCACCCTCATTCATTTCCAATTGAACTGTTTCAGGACTAGAGATTAATCTCTCAGCTCATCCCTTCTACCTACTACAAATTCTGTACCCTAAGAAGATATGTTGCTCCTGCATTCCTTTTAGAGAGGAACAAATCTGGGTCAAAAAATCTTGATGGTAGGTTGGTGAGCCCATCTCTTCACTGGCCCCTGTCTATCTACTAGAAGTGGTCTCTTTAGGTTCCATTTCCCCACTGCAGAGATTGAAGAAAAGGCCACCCAGTGATTGGCCCAACTTGAGATCCATCCCATGAGTGGCACCAAACCCTGACACTATTACTGAGGCCATGTTGTGCTTGCAGGCAGGAGTCTAACATGTCTGTCCTATGAGAGAGGCTCTACTAGAGGCTCACTGAGACAGATGCAGATATTTACAGTCAAGCATTGGACTGAGGTTGGGAACCCCTATGGAAGAGTTAGAGGAAGGATTAAAGGAGCTGAAGGGGGTGGCAACCCTGTAGGAACATCAACAATATTAACTAACCTGGACTCCTGGAAGCTTCCAGAGACTAAGCTACCAACCAAAGAGCATACATGGGCTGGTCTATGGCCCCTGGCACATATGTAGTAGAGGGTTACCTTGTCTGACCTCAATGGGAGAGGATGAGTCTAATCCTGTAGAGACTTCATGCCCCAGGGAAGAGGGGTGTGGAGGGTGGGGTTAAGTGGGGGGAGGAGCACCCTCTCAGAAGCAAAGAGGAGAGGAGATAGGGTGAAGAACTGTTGAAGGTGGGACTGGGATTTGGAAAGTAAATAAATAAAACAATTTAAAATCTAAAAAAAGATATGTTGACCTTTTAGTCCTTAGCACTGGTTACTGTGACCCTGGTTGTTAGTACTTTGCAGATATAGTTAGGGACACAGAGATAAGTTCACAGACTGACCTTACTACAGCATGACTGTTGTCCTTGTAAGAAGAAGCAAAGATTTTCAGGAACATGGCAACAGAGAAAGAGACTGAAGGGAAGGCAGATGGAAGCCCAGGGCCACTAAAGATGTCCAGCTGCAACAGGGAAGCATTCGGTCTCAAGCCTTCAAAAAAGAATGGCTTATCTGGCAGCACTGGGAAGAGAGTCCCCTTGGTCCTGTGTGGGCTTGAAGACCCAGGATAGGAAAACATTAGGCCACTGGAGTGTGTGTGGGGAGCACCTTCATAGAGGCAGGAGGAGGGAGGAGAGGGTAGGGTGCTTTTTTAGGGGAAACAGTGAAGAGGGATAACATTTGAAATGTAAATAAATAAAATAATCAATAAAAAAATGAAAACAGGCCAAGGCCAGGAGGTTTCCATGTGCTACAGTGGAATTCAACACCTGCCTTTTCATTCACACTCTGCAAGGAGAGCTCATTCTCATCTTTCCCTTGTATGTGCTGCTGTGCCGGGTGCTTTAGGAGGACTCCAATGAACTCTAATACTAGGTAGCAAGAAATGCACATAGGAGTACCTGAGATGTTAGCTAGAATGAATAGCTGGGTCAGTTTTCAATATCAGATATTATTTTGTGACACCAAATGGGACAGTGAACATAGAAAACCCTAGAACAGCCTGGCTGGGTATAGCCTCTGCCTTACTCTGTACCCTTTCTTCGATCTTTCTGGAAAGGCTTTGTCTTCTGATACACTCTATTTGCTTCCTTCATGGCTCTCGGATCCAGAAATGTCTGTATTTACTTTTTGTTCATTTGGCATAGACCATCTCACTCATTGTTCAAGGAGTTGAAATCTAGCTCTAGAACTTTGTGTGAGGCTGTTCTGGAAATTGTAGAAAGTATAATAGGTATTTTGCTCCACCTTCTAAGAAGGAACGAAGTATCCACACTTTGGCCTTCCTTCTTGAGTTTCTTGTGGTTTGTGGGTTGTATTTTGGGTATTTCGAGTTGCTAGTCTAATGTCCTCTTATCAGAGAGTGCATACCATGTGTGTTCTTTTGTGACTGGGTTACCTCACTCAGGATGATATTCTCCTGAGTAATCCATCCTTCTCAGAAATGAAGGAGTGTTCCTCTTTCTCCACAACCTCTCCAGCATCTGCTGTCACCTGAGTTTTTGTTCTAGCCATTCTGACTATGTGAAGTGGAATCTCAGGGTTGTTTTCATTTGTATTTCCCTGATGACTAAGGATGTTGAACATTGGGGAACAAAATACCTATGGAAGGAATTGTTGAGACTAACTATGGAGCAGAGACTGAAGGAAGGACTATCCAGAGACTATCCACCTGGGAATCCTTCCCATATTCAATCATCAAACCCAGACACTATTGTGGATCCCAGTAAGTGCTGGCTGATAGGAGCCTGATATAGCTGTCTCCTGAGAGGCTCTGCCAGTGCCTGACTAGTATAGAAGTAGAGGCTCACAGCCATCCATTGGACTGAGTACAGGGTCCAAAATGAAGGAGCTAGAGAAAGGACCCAAGGAGTTGAAGGGTTTGCAGCCCCTTAGAAGGAACAACAATATGAACTAACTAGTAACCTCAGAGCTCCCAGGGATTAAACCACCAACCAAAGAGTACACATGGTGGAACTAATGGCTCCAGCAACATATGTATAGCAGAGGATGACCTAGTCAGTCATCAATAGGAGAAGAGGCCCTTGGTCCTGTGAAGGTTCTATGCCCCAGTGTAGGGGAGTGCCAGGGCCAGGAAGTGGGAGAGGGTGGGTTGGTGATTGGGGGAGTGGGTAGGGAATAGGATTTTTTGTTTGTTCATTTGTTTTTGGAGGAGAAACTGGGAAAGGAGATATCATTTGAAATGTAAATAAAGAAAATATCTAATAAAAAAGAAGAAAACAAACAACAAACAAAAGAAAGTGTAATAGCATGCCTGGCCTCTGCCTACTAGATGCCAGTAGCTCTATGGTCCTCATGACAATAAGTTTCTATGCACTGCTAAGTATCTGTTGAAGGGAAAGCCCAGCTCTGCTGTGCAGTGCTGATATCAGGGTTGTTTGTGAAAGCAGGCATTATTTGTCTTTTTGTTTACTATCTTTCTAACTCCTTACATAGTTCTAAATAAACATGAGCTGTCAAGTCAAAAAATTGTTTCCTTGAAATTTAGATTGTTCTTCTATTAGAACTTGGAGGTCAAATGTTCCCTCTTTAGTTCAAAAATTTCCAAGGCAAGGCAGCAACATGGGAATATACTCTAGGTCAACTTCCTTTACCCTATCCAGACATAGGCACTGGGCTGCTGGGCTGTTGGTCAGTTCTAGTAAAGGAGATGCAGATCATGGGATTTGGGTAAAATACTCCTATAAGGGATGAAGGATAGAAAGAGGAACAACTCAGGATGGGCACAGGGCATGTGATAGAATACCAAAGGCTTGGACTGAGGCTGGGACAAAAGGCAAAAGTTTCATTTTAAGATGTCTGATTAGTGAACTTCCCTCTGAAGTCATTACTATGCCTGATTATTCCCTTGATTTGTGCTTCTTGCAGACAGATTAGAGCTTCATGAAATGCCATTATCCCTTTAGCTTATATTTCATTATTTTTACTTTTGCTCAGCAACTATCACATTTGATCATTTTTACATTAATTGTACATAACACTGCTTTGCTTTAAACATATTATTTTAAAACATTTTGCTTTACAGTTCACTTTCCAGCTAGAAATTCTGCAGACAGTGGCCATAAATCTCTCTTGAAAGAAACCGAAAGTTGTCTGTTTTAATTTCATATCAATTCCCTACAGCTTGGGCAAAGAGAAGGAGGACAGAAAAAAATCTCTCAAGCACTTGCAATTATGAATGTTTTTTTTCTACTAGTGGGTTGCTGTTTTTAAACTGAATAGATTACTTTCAAAATACATTCATCTGAGGTTATGGTTTGAAAATGTATTTTGGGACAAGGTGAAAGATTTTGAATAGAAACAGCAATTGAATTTTGGGACATGTGTGTGACCAAAAAGATAGTAGCAATGAGATTTATAAAACAGAATAGGGCCCTGCCAGGTAGATTTTGCTAAAATTCTGCTTTCAGTGCCCTGTAGTTTTACAACCCTGATGACAGGGAAGTATGGCCAATCACTCCCAAAGCTCAGTGCCATAAAAGAGAAACAACAATAAGTTAGTTTTCTCACAATATTTTTTTCATCTTGGGCAGGTATCAATATAGATGACTTGCTTCTGGTTCTCATGGCAACAGATGCCGTGTTGAGCATCTTGGATAAGAACAGATTCATCCTGAGTTAGAGGATGCATTCCAATGTGGTACTCTCACTTGGCTGATGCATTGGCATTGCCTTGTCAGTGATCTCAGTTAAGTGCCAGCAAGCAGGGTCTCTGAGTGGGGACCTCCCAGTCTGTTGGTCCTCAATCATTTACTTGATGTGGCTTTTCTTGGAAGGATTAAAAAAAGAGTTTGCCCAATTCCAATGCAGGAATTTTGCATCATGATAAGATCAGAACAAAGTCACATTTAGAACAAATGAAATGAATGATGCTATAGTTTTCAACAAAGACTGTAGAGCACAGGCCTCTTTGTAGATTACATGCTGGAACAAATGCTGTAATAGTCAGTAGTAATAATCCCTGATTCTGTGAACCCTGTTTTTGTGGTAATAATTTTATCTTTACTTATAGTTCCAGATATATTTCTCCAAGCCTGAGGATTGTCACCTATCATATGGTAAGGCTTATGAGTCATCCTGTTACATTTATATACCCAGAAATCATCCCTGACTCAGGCCTGCTTCATTCACAATATAAATCAAATACAACACAAACTTCCATTTTGTTTGCCTTTCCAAGAGCTCACAGAATCTGTGCACATTCCTTTGTCTGTCTGGCTACTGCCCTAGACTAAGCTGTCACAATATTTTGCCTAACATATTGTCTGTCCAAGTCAGGCTTCCCCAAGTCAGCTTTCTATTGTAGAAGCAAGACTAGTCATGCATTCACAATTACCAAAAATAAAACCATGCCAATGGTATCTGAGTCTCATTAGGATCAATCCCCAAATAGAAGTGAGCCTCAGACATGGGGCTGATTTTCTTTCTTTCAACCTGGCCTTGTGTCAGTACTCACCTCCTCCTTCCTCCATCTGAGCTTCAGCCACGCCGGATTTCCTTTCCTTTCTAAGACTCCTGGACAGAAAGACAGTATCTGTCTTACTACAGGGTCTTTTCAGGTGCTGGTGTCTCAACTTGGATGCTATTTCTCTTGACCTCTACAGTTCAGCAGGTTGCTTCACTTTACTCCTTGGCTTAAACTGGCTTGTATAATGACAATAATATTGTATATCATCTGGTGTAGCCATAAGCCTAAAGGCAGGGGAGGCCACAGAGATGCTTATTTCAATTGATTAGCAATGCCATCAAAATCTTTCAGCTCTCCCATTCTTTGCTCCCTACCTTATGATCAGCCTACACAGACTCATGTATAGCGTGGCTACCCAGCAGCAGCAGATTTGAATTCACTAATAGTTGTGCAAGAGGCATTAGCATCTTCTGAGTCTTGTGATGTCGTGGAGAATAATTAAAACAAACTAACAAAATTTGGGTTATGTTATGTTAGGTAGAGAACAGTGGGGGGGTCAGAGGCTGGGAGGGTGCCAGTGGTGATTATGTTGAACACCTATGCCTCATCCTAGTGTAATTTACCATAAGCTTTAATGTAAAAGTTTAAGAGAGCTGTGATAAGGTATACATAAAATGTGGTTTGGTTTTTTGAGCATAGATGAAATGACATCAAATATGTCAACACTGCTCCTACTCATGCATCTAAAAATGTATGGCTATCATTGCAAATCAGTACAATGTATGCCCATCATCCCCACCCATCTAAAGGACTCACCAAACAGAAACTATCTACTTATCAGCATCCTCTCCCTCCCCAGCTTCTGGTAATCATTGTTACTGCTGTTTCTCTGAGATTCTTTACTGTAAACCCCTCATATGAGTAGAATCACGCACTGCTCATCTTTTCATTATTGGCCTATGCCACTTAACATCGTGTCCTCAAAGATCATCTGTTCACCCATCAGTACACCAGAGATGCTTTCCTTTGTAAGTCTAAACACATCTGCTCACCCTGTGTATAGCACCTTTTCTGTATCTGTTTATCCACAGATGGACGCTTGGGTTGCTCCCACCATCGGGCTGATGCAAGCAATGCTTCTGTGAGTTTGCTTTTGAATTAGTTATCCTTGGGTGTCTTTGGCCTGTGATTTGCTTCTCTCAACTCCCCACGCTGTAGTATCAGGTATGAGCTGCATCTTCTGCTTCTCCTCGACGCTGTCTTTCTATGACCCTGAATGATGGCTGTCAGGATACAGGTGTTTCACCTTTTATATGAAAATACAACATGTAACTGGCTCTATGGAGAGAGGAAAGAGGAAGTTGATTTCCATGATAAGACCCTAAAAAGGGAAGATTTACTTGCCTCTGATTCTTTTGGGCAACCATGGCACTATAGAATCCCATAGATTAGGTATTTGCAATAATATTTGAAGTAGTTTTTAGGTGTCAGATTTTTGGGATGTGAGAGAAGGGCTTTCATTTTATTCAAACCTTCAGCAGAGGCATGTTCTAGTTCCAATTACAGCTCATACCCTGTCACTAAGACACTGGAAGAAAAATTTAGCCGTTCTCAAGAATGAAGTAATCAGCTCATTTAATGTTTTGTCTAATTCTATTCATTCTAAGGTTAGTTAACATTTATAAAACTTATTATAAAACTTTTCAAAATAGTATTATAATAAACTCCTGTGGACTCATGATCCAATTATAACAATTATCAACCCAGGTCTCATGTTTTGTCATCAGTTGCTCTGCACACCACTCCCTTTGCCTAGATTATTTTGGAGTGAATCCCAGACACTATATAATTTAATCCAGATGGATTTTTCTATGCATTTATTAAGCACCCTTAAAGAAATTTAAAAACATGTTTTTTTTATAACAGTAATTTAAGGTAATTTCTTATGATAATGAGATTTTGAGTCTATGTTGGGATTTTTGTAATTATTCTATGTTTTCAAATAAATGGTTTTACCTGTCAGTGGCCTGTACTTCCTAACTTGCCTCCAGGCCTGGAGAACAGCCCCACCCCCACTCCCTTAGCCACTCTCCCACCAACACTGCAACTTACTTGTCAAATAAAATGGCTGATATGGCCTGTAACTGTTCCCACATTTGCAGACTGAAGCCCAGTGGCAGCATGTAACCCACTCTGCCATACCTGTTTCCTGTAACTCGGTGGTTAGAGTTTGAAACTTGATAAATCTAAGGCAGAGTTTTGGGGGAAAAAACTCCATAATATTCAAGATTTTTCCATCATGTTTAAAGAGTTCTTTCTTTCTTATTAGAAACCTCTGTGGCCATGTCTAGACGAATTATTTCATCAGGACTCAGAAATGTGTGTCTCTAGTTTTATCACTTTTTATTTTTTTAGAGTGAATCAAACGTGTTTTGTAAAGCAAAGTGAGGGTATATGCTTGGCTACTTTTGCCAAAAACTACTTTTCAAAACTGTGAACATGGCAGTGAGATTTGCCCTCTTCCCTCCCTTTCTCCCATGTCTCTCCATGTCTTCCTTGACATTTCTACCTTTTTTAATTGCCATATTAAAGATAAAATTGTGTCCATAACAATCTTTATTAATGTGATCATATTTGATACTCTCCATACAGCTTGTTGCCTTTTAGAGTGTATGTTGGTGTTAGAAAAAAAATGCTTATAGATTCTATTAATACTTTCTTTAATTTTTCTTTGTTAACTGATTGTTTTAAAATCCAGACTGACCCTATACTATGGCAGTTGATATACTTAGTGAAAATTTGATTGAATAAAGACTTCCAAAGAAACATATTTTCCCCACAAAAGGAGATAAAATTGGAATGCGTTCCTTCCTGGAATGAAGATGCAGTGACAGGAGGGGTAACAGTGACTATGCCACATCAAGGATGTACACTATATGGGCATGGAGATCTCAGAGTGGAGAGTTTTGGGAAACTGTTCCTAGATGATACCCTTAGCTAGTGACTCTTAAGATCACTCTGCCTGATTTCTTGTTCTATGATGTCAAAACCCCTTTGCTTTTTAATCCATTATTTATATGGCTGTCTTCATTGATACATTTTTTCCAAAGTCAAACACCTAACAAGTGGGCGAGCTGGATTCCACATCCAGATTTGATAATATGTAATGGTTATGTCCTCTTGTTAAATAATGTAGAGAACCCATGGGCAAGAAATACAACTTAATCTCTAATACAGAGCACTCCCTCATTAACTCTCAAATTACTCTCACCAGTTCTTTGTGCCTAAAGCCATGTGGTTCCTGAATTAACACACCTTTCAGCTTGTCCTCAGCGGGAGAAGGGATGCCTCTGGCTCCATGCAATGGGCTGATAAACACATAAGTCTTTGTTTCTTGTTAGAGTATAACCAAGCTTTCTATACCAAAGATATCTTTTTTAAAATTAATTCTTCGCATAATACAGTATTCTTATAAAGATATTGCTAAATAAACACTTGATAATAATGTTTGATTCATTCTACTATTTTAATTTAATCAATGTAAGCTTGATTCTCATCCACAGGAATGGTGTTCATCCCCTGAACTGGTTCTAATTTCGAGTAGAAATAAGCAAACTCTGATTTCATCCTCAAATTCTATTAGGATTTTAAAACTGATATGACTCTCCCATGATTCCATGATCAGCTTTATTGACATTGATAGGTCTGGAGAATTTTCTAGAATCCAGGTTCATTTTCCTTCCTGTAGATCATGATGGCAAATTTAGCAAGCTAGCTGGGTCTCAGTGAAACCATAAAAGGTGTAGAAAGCTTTCCAGGAAGAAAATGGATGGAATTGTGCTATATTTTCATCTCATTACCACAAATTTCTGACCTGAGAAGTCTATAGTTATCCTTGACAGTCTACTGACTCTCATGGTTCTTATCTCCTACCTGGAGCCAGACCTGGCCACTAAAAACAGAATAATACTACTTAGGTACCCGGTCTGCTTGCCGTGTGCTCTAAGGGTGTTTTGACAATTCCACCTCCTCTTCTTATCATGTTATATTCCTGATGCTTGAGTTCTATTTATAAAGCATTTATCAGCACATGTATGAGCCAGCAGTGGTAGATGCCAGGCTCTAAAAAAAATGAATAAACTTCTGCAGGTTGATAACCAGGTTATTCACTTGAAAACTTAATTCACTCTTCAGTAGGGTTTATGAAGCATTGAGTCGCTAGTGGTATTCTCCTCTCTCTGTGATTTAACACTCACTCACTGATGGGGTCCACTGGAGTACAGGCAATGTCTACCTCCTGAAGTCAATGGCTCTCGTCTTTCTCCTAGCTGAGACCCTTTTGATGTATCTTGCTGACCAGACTCAGATCTTATTTGTTGCTTACCTGTGTGGTTCTTGCCAACCAGGTAAGGAGAAGAAATCCTGAGAGTACCAGGGGGAGGCATGTCACTGGTTAACTTTGATGCAAAAATGCAGGTTAGTGTTCTTGGCTCCATGAAACCCCAGAATACTACGTGCCTTACTGCAGCCACTCTCCACATCCACCCCTACACCTCAACATCTGACATAGGAGCCCTGAATGCATTTATTTTGTTAGCCTCCCCCACCCCCACCCCCCATACTCTGTCACTCAGTCTTCTGGCCTTGGTCTCATGCTTTGTCCTTCCCTTTTATCTACATTTCCCCTGTGTCCTCCATGGCCTTGGAACTACCATTAAAAGGCTGCTTCTGAGCTTTTTGCATGGACTTAACTACCCAGCCGGAACTTCTACTTAATTTACTATTAACATTTCAAACTGATGAGTGGGGACTGTCAGCTGGGTCCCAAGTGCACCCCTAACTCACATGCTTTGGAAGTGTATGTGGAAGATGGAAGAAAGGGAAAAACAGAGAGAAAGAATGAGAATGATTTCAGTCATGTAAGTCATGAAAGTGCTCACCAGGCTGTTCTGGTTTTGTTTGTTTTAAAAAATGACTAGAGGCCATAATGTTTGAACTTTTGAACTTTCCATTGTCAAGTCTGCTGAGAATTCAAACAGGGCTGACCCCTGGAGACTTCTCTTTCTTCAGTTCCTGAGATGGAAAAAATGAAAGCCTGAATCTTATTAAGCAGATCCACAGGACTCGAGTAGAAAGGAATATGAAAACACAATTCTGTGATCAAGCCTGGAAAGAAAATAACTTCAGAGGGAACCAGACATGCTTTGGAATTCTATAGCTACATCGTAAGATGAAGACAGCATATGAATGAATGGTAGTGTGTGTGTGTGTGTGTGTGT
>JADRCC010542400.1:0-13031 GCA_019843855.1 Hylomyscus alleni
TTATCCTCAACTACATAGAGAATTTGAAGCTAACTTAGATTATATGAGGCTCTGTCTCATATAAACAAATAGTACTTTTATATTCATGTTCATAATAAACTGGACTATAATTTTGTTGAAATGTCTTCTTTTGACTTGGGTATAATGTTAACCTTACAGGATGTATTCAGAAGTGTTTCTTCTACTTTTATTTTTAGGAATAATTTATATAGAATTTTGGGGAGGCTTTTTTCCTGACCTGTTTGGTGGAGTTCACCAGTAAAATTATCAGGCTCTGAGATTCTTTATTCATTAAAGCTTTAGTCTGTGAATTCTACTTGATATGGAACTGTGGAGTCAGGTGTGATGGCATACACCTGTAATCTCAGCACCTTGAAGGTGGAAGGGAAAGAACCAGCTCAAAGCCAGCTTCAGATACCCAACAAACCCAAGGCCAGCCTGAACTACACAAAACCCTGTCTTAAAAAAATAACAAACTTGGAACTGAAGAGACAGCTCTTTGGTTAAGACCACTGTCTCTTCTTTAAGGAAGGGGACCTTGGTTTGGTTTCAAAAAACCACATGGTGGGATACAACTGCCTGCGACTCTAATTCAAACAGTATTTACACCCTCTAGTCTCCAAAGGCACTGCACACATAAACATATAGGCAAATATTCATATTTTTTTAAAAAAAATTCTCAAAAAATAAAGAAAAAAAAAGAACAAATAAATAGACATTCCAGATAGAGGAATATTCAAATTATCTACTTTTTTGAGTAAGTTCTAGTAATTTCTATATTTTAAAGAATTTGTCCAAGTCACTAGAATTTTCTAATTGCATGATATAAAACTGTTTCTACCATTACTTTACTAAGCTATGGTAATGAGACTGGAGAGATGGCTTATCAGATAAGAGCACTGCTGCTCTTCTAGAGGCCCTGAGTTCAATTCCTAGCAACCACATGGTGGTTCATGACCATCTATAATGGCATCTGATGCCCTCTTCTGACATGCAGGTGTACATGCAGCAGAGTACTCATACACATTATACAAATAAACAAACAAACACCTCTGACAAGATCATGAGTGAGGAAAAGAGAGATGGCTTAGCAGTTAAGAGAACTGGCTGCCCTTCCAGCAGATCTGAGTTTGACTCCTGGCACTCAAGAGGCAGCTCATAATTGTAACTCCAATCCCACAGAACCCACACCCTCTTCTGGCTCCACTGGCACACATGTAGCACATTGGCACACATGTGGACAAACATTCACATACATCAAGTAAAAACTAGGAACAAAATTTAGAGTGATATCACTTATGGTAATTTAGGTCTTTGAAGGGGGTGTGCTGGGGAAGAGGAAGGTAGGAGTATCACACTATAGCCCCATCTGGCCAGAAACTTATTATATATGTAATTAAGGCTAGCTTTGAACTTTCAACAATCCTTATCTCTCAGATTTCTACATCCTCTATCTTTTCAAGATTTTTTTTGTACATTTATTTTTAAAAATTGCATTTATGCTCTGACCAGGGAAACAGTGGCTTGCTCAGCCATCAGCAGAAAAGCTTCCTCCTGTGGCAGATAGCAACAAATAGAGACACTGGCAGCCAGATGTTATGCAGAAAGTGAAAGACCTTGAAACACTCAGCCCTAAATGGGATGCCATTACCAAATCCCTCCCTCCTCAGAGCTCAGGAGAAAGAGCCAGAAGGGTCAGAGGACACCAAGAAAACAAGGCCCTCTAAATCAACATGAGCAAAGCTTATATGAACTCACAGAAATGGAGGCAGCACGCACAGGACCTGCGCAGGTCTGCATCAGATCCTCTGCATGTACATTATGGCTTACAGATTAGCATATTTATGAAATTCCGAAGTATGCAAACAAATGAGTCTCTGATTCTTGTGTCTTCTCTTGGGCTCATTTCCTTCTGTTTGTTTTGCCTAACTCTGATGTAATAATTTTGGTTTTCTCTTATGTATTTTATTTTGTTATATTTTAATTTTTTCAAAGAATAAATATTGCTTAAGTATAAGATTTGTATTTATGATTAAGGAGTCATATGTGTATGTACATGTTGTGTGTGGAAACATATGCATGCACATGCACTTTGGAGGTCAGAGAACGACTCTGCGGAATCAGTTCTCTCCTGACACTTCTGTGTAGGTTCTGAGGATCAAACATGATCCATCAGACTTGCATCTTTTTGAATGGCAAGTGTCTTTGCAGACTGACCATCTCCTTGGCTCCATGGTGCTCATTTATAATCTAATTCCAGTTTGGTTAGAGTGGACATCCTAGGAGGGGTTGATCTGACTGCTTTATTTCGTGAGAGTATTTAGGAAGGGGGAAAAAACTATATTGCAAGATGGGTATAGTGGTACATACTTACACTTCCAGAACTCAGGAGGTGGGGAAAGGAGGATGCTAAGATTAAGGCCATCTTTAGCTATAGAGACATATATAGCTATATAAGCCAGCTGGGCCACAGGAGATGTTCTCAGACCCCACCTCCCAAGAAACAACTATGCTGCTGCCAACATCTTTCCAATAGCTTCCCAATAATATCGACTTCCAAGATTCTCTTATCTTCAAGAGATTATCCAAGTACTTAAGACAGAGGTAGGTCAGTATCTGTTTGAGGATAGCCTGGTCTACATAGTGAGTTCCAGGCCAGCAAGGGCTATATTGTGAGACCCTATCACAAACAAAACAGTCTAAATATATTCAAAATGGTCCAAATTAGAAGTATCAAACTCATTAATTGAATTTTGTAGTATTTTGTTATGATTTTAAATGTTTCTTAATATACACCCTACAAAATAATGAATACTTACTATTATTTGCAAGAGTAAGTCCAATAAATGAGCATATAGGTCGAATTACCTCAGGTTTCATGCAATTCACTAGCCATTCATTAACATATGGAAAAAGTGAACAACAAAGTATTTGATTCTCATCTGAAAGGAGGAATAACATGTTTTAATCTGATTTTTGCAAAATATCAGTCATCATTTGTTTTTACATTTGGATTTAAGTTGTTGAAATAATTACCATTTTGAGGATTGTTGACACATACGCACAGAGTACTGCACACTGAAGACCATAACAGATAACTCTGGAAAACATTATTATCTGACAAATTCAATTCATAGTTGGAAAGAACTGTCCTATTGGGTTAAAAAGAAAAGATAATGAATTTTTATAAATGTTCTAAAACATTTTTTGTTTGTTTTTGTTTTTGTCTTTTTTTGTTATTTTGTTTGTTTGTTTGTTTTTCGAGACAGGGTTTCTCTGTGTAGTGGCTGTCCTGGACTCACTCTGTAGACCAGGCTGGCCTCGAACTCAGAAATCCACCTGCCTCTGCCTCCCAAGTGCTGGGATTAAAGGTGTGCAACCACCACAGCCCAGCTAAAACATTTTATAAATGTCCTAAGCAATGAAATAAGACATTTTATTTACTTACCTGAACATCTGTGATAGAACTTCAATACAACCCATTTCTCTCACAAGAGTTTGTCCATCCCCTTAAAAAAGAACCAGATATTACATGAATATGACTTTTACTTAAAAATAATTTCATTAATTTCTTTTTGAAGATTAAGTAGTATAAATCACTTCACTGTTAAAATTAACGAATATTGTGATTAAATGTATATTAATTCCTTCCTTCCTTAGAACTAGTACCTCTCACATGTCAATGAGATTAAAAGTTACTAATACATTTGGGAAGCCGAGTCCAAGACCAAGTCTCATCTACATAGTGAAACCTGTCTCAAAAAAAAAAAAACCAAAAACCAAAAACCAAAAACAAAAAAACCCACACAGGGCTGAAGCGATAGCTCAGCGGGTAAGAGGACTGACTGCTCTTCCGAAGGTCCCAAGTTCAAATCCCAGCAACCACATGGTGGCTCACAACCATCTGTAATGAGATCGGACACCCTCTTCTGGTGTGCCTAATGATATTTACAGTGTGCTTACATATAATAAAGAAACAAATCTTTAAAAAAACAAAACAAAAACAAAAAATACATAAGTAAATAAATAAATAAACAAAGGCAGGGCTAGAGAGATGGCTCAGTGGTTAAGAGCAGTCACTGCTTTTCTGAAGGTCCTGAGTTCAATTCCCAGCACCCAAACAGCAGCTCACAACTGCCTGACACTGTCTTCTGATGTGTAGATATACATGCAAGCAAAGTACTTATGTATGTTAAAACCATAAATCAATAAATCTTTAAAGAAATAAAGGCACTAATATGAAAATGACTAGGTTTAAAGTATTAATGACTATTTCAAAAATATATTAAAATGTGTTTAAGCATTCATGAAAATGTACTTACTATTATTTGAAACCAGAACCAAAAGAACATAGACAGACATTCTTTTCAAATTTGTGTTTGAATCATCATTAGTTAAGAGCAAAGTTAAATCTTGAAATAATTCTGAAGTACACAAAGACTGTTGACAGTAAACTGAAACATAAAAAACAATTTTCATTTTAATATATCAACACAAACCATTTCAAAAATATATTGAACAAAATGCAAAAGTTGTCAAACTGAGGATGCTTCTAAACTAGATGCCACTTAACCAGCATGTATTAGAAACAGTCAACTCTATGAAGACTTGATGTGTGCTTACTTAAGTAGCAGATCTAAAAAATATTTTAAAATTACATTTATTTACTTATTTGTATGTGCAAACACACACATGTGTGTGCCCATTATGTACATGCCATAGTACTCTTGTGAATGAGAGGGCAATTTACGGGAATTGGTTCTCTCCTTCCATTATGTGAGCTCCAGGCATCTAACTCAGGTCATCAGGTTTGCTGGAAAGCCCCTTTACCTACTGAGCCATCCAGCCAGTCCTAAACCAGAAATATCTTAAAGTTAAAATGACTTGGTCTAAGCTCCAAACATTTAAAATACTCTAGAATTGCCAATAAATTCCTAACCAAATAAGAAATGAAAATCATCCCAAGTGAAAAGAGAGGCCAAGTAAGAAGACTAAAAAAAAAAAAGCAAGAAAAAAAAACAAGAAAAATCAGATATCTTTGGAAAACAGAGAGACCTACAATATTTATGATATTTTTAAAGAACGTTTGGAGATGCAAGTCTTTTCAAAGCTCAAAATAATGCAAGGAATGGTACAATAGCATATTTAAGAAGCAAAACAGGACAGCTGTGCACTTAAGGCCACCCTGCACTATATGTGTTTTGACTCAAGACAAAACAAAACCAAAAACAACAACAAAACACTCTACAGGAAACAAACAAAAATAACCCTAAATAGTGAGTGTCAATCAGGTGTGGGGACATTTACCTTTAAATTTAAAAATTTACAAAATAATTTAAGGACTTATTTAAAATTATTTCAAGCACATAAAAATACTACTTTATATTTTACCGTTCTCTTCTGCAATAGATCCTAATGTGTATAAGGCTGCTTCTTTTACCATGCTATGCTCACTTGACTTTGCAAGATTTATTATAAACATCAAACCACCAATTTCCCGGAAATAAATACCTGCATCACCTGTAAAATTTGCAAAAACAAGAAATTATTATATTTACTTCATTTGTTCTGTTAAGGATAAAAGAATCAAATGAAAGAATATAGCACACACACTGAGCAGAAGAGAAGCAACCATGCATACTGATTCATTACTGCACTACGAAGTCGGAATCGGAGAGGGCTGTGGGCTGTGGGCTGTGGTGTCATGGCATGCAGGCCCAGGACTGGTGAGGGCATCAGGAGGATGGGTTACTTGATGGAATGAGAAGAGAGAGAGAGAGAAAGAGAGAAAGAAAGAGAGAAAGAAAGAAAGAGGGGGGGAGGGAGGGAGAGAGGGGGGGAAGGGAGGGAGGGAGAAAGAAAGAGAGAAAGAGAGAGAGAGAGAGAGAAAGAGAGAGAGAGAGAAAGAGAGAAAGAAAGAAAGAGAGAGAGAGAGAGGGAGGAAGGGAGAGAGGGAGAAAGAAAGAGGGGAAGAAGGGGAGAGGCAAGTATCATCACAGAGAAGAGGGAGAGGAGGAAGAAAAGAGAAAGAAAAAGGGAAAAAAGGAGAAAAAATAGACTCCTGAATAAAGTTAATTATTATGTCTTACTGTCTTGTTTACAAACTGAATGAATAGTGATCAAAACTTCCTTTTGTGACAAAGGGTTGCCCATATGATACTTCAGACATTCCAACAGTAACTTCAGGTCCGTCTTCATTTCTACCGGAGAAAATTTTATTATTTTAAACACAAAGTTTTCTTTCAAAGAACAATTATTCAAGTTATATTTCATAATTACACATCTTTGAAATGCTTGCTTTTTTTAAAAAAATAAGCATATATTTGCTTTATAATCTAATAAAGATATTCTCATAAGGTATTTTAAATGAACTGGATGAAAATACATTAGAACTTAGAGGATGCTAATGAATACGTATTTATGAGGAAATTTATAGTACTAAATACCTATGTTAGAAAAAAAACAAAAAGGCTCTCAAATCAATGACCTTAGTTTCTACCTTAAGGAACTAGAAAAAGAGTAAACTCAGCCCAAAGCAAGCTATGAAAAACTTAAAAAGAAGAAAGCTGAAGTCAGTAAAACAGAAAAATAGGCCCCAAGAGATGCTCAGTGTTGCAGAGCACTGGCTGCCCTCCAGAGGACCCAGGGTCTAGCACCCACATGGCAGTTCACAACTGTTTGTAACTCGAGTCCAGGGAATCCAATGCCCTTTTCTGACCTCACTCGGGTATCAGGCATGCACAGATATACATGCAAGCAAAACATCAATACACATAAAAATAAACTTAAAAATTAAACAGAGAAAGTTCTTTAAAAAGATCAGTAACACTGATAATTCTCTAGCCAGACAAATTTGGATAAATGAGTACAGATACAAATTACCAATATCAGATGAGACAAGAGCCAGATATAATAGCTCACACCCATTATCCTAGCATTTAGGAGGCTGAGGTAGAAGGATGTCCACAAATTCAAGGACTACACAGTAAGTTCCAGGCCAGCCTGAGCTATAGAAAGAGACATTATAATTAAACAACCACCTCAGATTCTGGTTTTTTTTTTTGTTTTTGGTTTTTTGAGACAGGGTTTCTCTGTGTAGCCCTGGCTGTCCTGGAATTGACTCTGTAGACCAGGCTGGCCTCAAACTCAGAAATCCACCTGCCTCTGCCTCCCAAGTGCTGGGATTAAAGGCATGCCCCACCACCGCCCGGCTTATTGTCAGGTTTAATGATCTCTACCCATTGAGCTACCTCACCAGCCTTCACATGTCTTTAGTTTGCTTTTTACTTATTAAAGACATGGCCTCAATATGGCCCAGGCTGGTCTCAACCTTGCTATATAACTACGAATGACTTTGAACTCTTTCTCCTGCCTCTATCTCTTCATTTCTAGTTTCCCTCAAACCTGAACTTGGGAGTGGCCTGTCTAGAGCAGCAAGATCTCCAGCACCCTCTAGCCATGCTCATCATCTTTGCTTCCTTACATAGCTTCCCAGATTTCACCCTTCTTTAAAACTTCTCGAAGCCTGGTGTAGTGGCGCATACCTTTAATCCTAGCACTTGGAAGGCAGGCTGAGTTCAGGCAGGCCTGGTCTATAAAGTGAGTTCTAGGACAGCCACAGCTACACAGAGAAACCAGTGAGGGAAGGGGATAGCGGCAAACAAACAAAAATAAAAAACAAAACAACAACAACACAAACTTGAACTCTGATGAGGCCTCTCTGACCCTCTATAGTTGGCCAGACAGATAGAAAACAAATTCACTGTGTAGTGAGTGATGTCTGATCTGAGAGTTAATTAATAGTAGTTAAAATTGGGATAAAGGAACTTGCTTTTGCCTGGGCTAGCTATTAATTAATTAAAGCGGCACTATGTGGCAAATCAATGCCAATGAATCCATAATACTTTGTAAACTTATTGTTGTTGATGCAGTATATAGTTCAATTGGCAAAGTGCTTGCCTAGCACCAACAAAAGCGCCAGTTTCCATCTCCAGCACCACATAAAGCAGGCATTACTGAAAATGCCTATAATCCCAGCACTGGGGCCTTGGAAACAGGAAAATCAGAAGTTTAGGGTCATCCTGTGCCACACAATGAGCTTGAGACCAGCCCTGACCACATGAAAGCCTGACACACATACACAAATATACCCACAATTATACAACTATAAAATACATAAAACTAATGTAACTACATGATTCATGGATTTCTCACCTTGTGTTTTCTTTGGATTCTCACTTTCCATGCTTGCCTTTTTTCCTTATATTTCATCTATAAGATAAGGCATTTTTAGTTAGATCAGCTTCTAAGAAATATTCCGGACCATACGCTTGCTTCAGCAGCACATATACTAAAATAGGAATGATATAGAGAAGATTAGCACAGCTCCTTCACAAGAATAAGACACAAATTCATGAAGCAGTCCACGTTTAAAAAAAATTTAAAGAATGAAATATTCTGGGCATGACGATGCATGTCTGTAATCTTCAGGCAGGAAAAGGAATGGAAGAAAGGTCATGAGTTTGAAGTCATTCTGAGCTACATTTAAAGTTCCAGAAAAGAAAGAGGGGGAAGGAGAAGAGGGAAGGAAGAGATAAAAAGAAAGACTGTCTCAAAACAAACAAACAAAACCATCACAAACAGATCCACAGAGTAGGCAAAACCAGACTTTCATTGGTTATCTTTAACCACACATGTGCTAACCTATACATGCACACAAACATGTACATACATATACATACACAAATAAAAATGTAATAAAAATAAATAAAGTATCTGCAGTAAAGGACCTGCTCTCATTTTCAAAAGGTTAAATAATTATAAAATTATACTTAAAATTAAAAGTAGCTCACTTCTCAAGTCAAAAGTATGTGCCAAATCAAGCAATTATGAAATGTTTTTAGTAGTTTTGTGGATACAAATTATCACTCACAATGAGATTGTAAAATTTTTTACCCTGTTCTCACAGAGGGGGAAACTTTTCACATAACAGGACGCACAATCCTTACAGGTTTTACTCACTGTACTCTCCAAATCAATAAGGTCAAGAGCAAGCGTTACCAGGAAAACTAATAGAGAACATAAATAAGAAAGGGAGCTGATTATTGTTCTGCACACTTCTTTGGTCCTAGGGATGGAACGCAAGGTAGAATCTATCATGAAGCAACATGCCCAGCTCTTGAAATTTGCTACTCTAAAAATGGTCACATCAGTCGGGCGGTGGTGGCACACGCCTTTAATCCCAGCACTTGGGAGGCAGAGACAGGCGGATTTCTGAGTTCGAGGCCAGCCTGGTCTACAGAGTGAGTTCCAGGACAGCCTGGGCTACACAGAAAAACCCTGTTTCTAAAAACAAAACAAAAACAAAAAAAAAAAAAAGTCACATCAAAAGCTTTCTGGGGGAAAAAAAATCTACATCCCCCTCTTCCCCCATGACAGACAAAATATCTTCCTGGGTGGGGCTGGGTGGGGGTGGAAGAGCTGAAATTCCTAGCATTCACTGCCACCCGTAAGTTGTCCAAAGGTGGGCGTCCGTCTGCCTTGGAATCCTATATTATGGAAGACATCCTCTAATGGGAGCAAACCATGTAACTTGCACTAGCAACTTTCTGCTAGGCTAGTTTAAAGGGAGTGTGAAAGAAGCCTTGCGGGTCCCAGAAAATACTGAGGGTAACAGGAACCAGTTGCTCTAGGGGATGGAGAGGATGTGGGGGCTCAAACCCTCACCGCTCGCCGGGAGTTCGGGTCCTCCTCACCCTCCTCCCTCGCTCTCGCTCAAGGCCACGGAGGCCTGGCTCACCTACAGAGCAGCAAGAACTCCTGTAGGGAGGGCGGGCAGGCCCAAGACTTTGCTCCACAGCCCTCCGCGGGGCACCATGCACGGCTCCCAAGCCCGGCTCCGGCCGACCTAACGGGAGCGGTCACCCAGTTCCCAACTTTGGCGCTTCAGGTGCTGTTGGACACGCGGTCCCGCCCTCTTTCTCACAAACGAAATCCCCTGTGGAGCCGCTGCTTTCCCAGAATGGCCTGGAGCAGCGCGGCCGGCCGCAGCCGTGGACGACCTTTCCCCACACAGGTCGCGCGCGGCCACTGCGGCCCGGCCCGGCCCGGCGCCAGCTCAGGAGAGCCCTGGGCCCTCGGCTCAATCCATCTCCTCAGGTGAGCCCGGGAAGCGGGGCCACGCCCGCACCATAGCGCTGCCCCAGGAGGCAACAGGCAGGGCCGCAAGGCTGGACCGAGCTGAGGCAACAACCCGAACCAGGGAAGCGGAGGCCGTGGCCTTCCCTTGGAACCGCGACGCCCGCACCAAGACGCCCGACTAGCTTTCCCACGCCGCGAGCCAGGCTCACATCCGCTGGGCGGGACTTCCGGCCGAACCCCTGTCACCCTGAGCAAAGCTAAGCAGCTGGAGAGTCATCAGTGGGCAGAAGGTGGCCAGTGTGTGGGATGCCGATCTTAGTATTTAGGACTTGCGTCTTGGAAGGGTCTCCGCTGCCTCCCGACCTAGCCGGATACCAGGCTTTCTTTGGTTGCACTGGGCATTCCATTGACTGGACACCCTCACTGGGTGAACTCCAAAAACCTTAATGTTGTGTTCTGGCCAAGCCAGCTTCCCATTGAGTAGACCAAGAATCAGAGCTCTGAGTTGTAGATGTGGTCAAGGGGTACCATACTATAATTTTTAATGCTGTCATGCTCCTAACAGAATCCATCCAATGGGAGTGTTCGGAGATGGAAGTACTGTCAGAGGGCAGTCCCTGCTGTGGAAAAGTCACTTGATAAAGTAGACAGAGCTAAGCAAGAATGACACACTGGTATCCAAGAAAAAAATCCCCATACCTTAAGGAATTTTCTTTCTGATCTAACATGTTGGTAAATGTTACTATTCCAATATGACTATTTGATTAAGAAAAATGTATGGATGGGGCAAGTCCATAAAATTCAATATGTAGGTATAGTGGCAAACCTTTAGGTATATATAATGAATGTCAGCACAAGGGAATGGTTTTGTTTTCTGATAAAGCTCCTGAAATGTTTTTTTATAAGTTCTATTTTGCCGGGCAGTGGTGGCGCATGCCTTTAATCCCAGTGCTTGGGAGGCAGAAGCAGGACGATTTCTGAGTTCGAGGCCAACCTGGTTTACAGAGTGAGTTCCAGGACAGCCAGGGCTATACAGAGAAACCCTGTCTCAAAATCAAATCAAAACAAAACAAACAAAAAGTTCTATTTTAGTAAGCATGTTCACAGCTAAAATCCAAATCTTAAATTCATTAATTAATGTTTTACTCTTTTTAGTGAAGCAGACATATATCTGATATGAAACTAAAAAATAGCAAACCAATATTAATGAACTAAATTACAAAGAGCTAGCTTTTATTCTTCAGGAAAGTGATTGCTTTCTCCCCACCATTCCAAACAACAAGACTATATTACAAATGAGAAAAACTTTTATTAAGGAAACAATTTAACTTCTCTCCTTTAACAGATTTTTACAAATTAAAGCACAAGAAGAAGACAATTACAGTTTCAACCATAACATATTACACACAGTGCTTATTCTACAACTGGAAAGTTGCAGATGTTTGTGACATACCACTATAAATATAAGTATTATTAAAAATTACAAATTGTTTGGTGATTATTTTGATAACTTCTTGAGCAGCAGCTCCTGTAGGAAAAAGGAGAAAAGTAGATGTTTGAAAAGAATAAATTTTAAGAGTTAAATAATATATACCAGACTGGACCTGATGATGCATGCTTTTAATCCCAGTACTCAGGAGACAAAGACAGGTGGATCTCTGTGAATTCAAAGCCAGCCTACTCAACATAGTGTGTTCTAGGCTGGCCAAGGATATACAGTGAGACACTTGTCTTAAAAAAAAAAAGAAAGAAAGAAAAAAAGAAAAAGAATAGGGTAATAGGGTGGTGGTAACTCATCAGGCTGGAGGAGCAGAGGCAAGAAGATCAGGAGTTCCTGGCCAGTCTCAGTTTACAAATGGAGTTGGAGGTCAGCCTGCTGTCCATGAGATCTATGCCATATAGATTCCACCATAGATATAGATGAGTACAAAAGACAAAACAAACAAAAACATAAAGTAAAGCTGCTTAAAATCCAAACAAACATAATTTAATGAGTCATAACAAAATAAAAGATTATGATAATTATTATTTTTGTTTATTTGAGACAGGGTCTTTCTACATAGCTCTCACTGTCCTGAAACTCACTATGTACCAGGCTGGCCTCAAACTCACAGAGATTCACCTGCAACTGCTTCTAAAGTGCTGGAATTAAAGGTGTACTACACCATGACCAGCAAAAGGCTGTAATTCTTTATAACTATGTTATTAAAGGAATTTTAGGGATTACCCAATGAGATACTGAGCAACAAATTTTAAAAATAAGGTATTTTTAATTACATTGGTTTAGAAAGTGTGTTAAGATACAGAGAATAAACAAAGTGAAGATCACATAGTAGTTTGGCTGAAGGACCTTTTTGAAAGGCTGCAGAGAGGCATAAAGATCCTCTTCAAAAAATGCCCTCCTGTTGCATTCAAGGGTTGTATGTATGCTTTAACTTTTTGATTAACATATAAGAAATGGGTTTCCCTGCAACATTTTCATACTTATCCATCACTAAACTTTGTTCTTATTTGCTCCCTAGCCTGCCCTGCCCTATTTCCCCCTCTGACCACATTGTATTTGAATTCTACCTTTATCTAGTCTGTTTTTATAGTATAAAAAAAGAATAAAAGAAAGCATATTTGTTCTAAATCTCTTGTGTGTGTGCATGTATGTGTATATATACTCAGGATCAAACCCAGGGACTTCAGAAAAGCTATACACTAAATACGACAGAGCTCCTATAAGGTACTCGAAACACAAAAGAGACAGTGAAATTCTAAAAAGGAAAAAAAAATCTTTCTAAACTGAGGCAGCTTCTTTCTACAATACTGAGGCTGTGGACTTAAACCTCTACTATCACCAAATCTCTCAGGCGCCACAGATGTAGCAGAGTACAAGCAAAACTATC
>JADRCC010542404.1:0-18876 GCA_019843855.1 Hylomyscus alleni
TAATAAATATGTACTTGGATGTCAGCTACTTTAATTTGGCCACTGAATCAGAAAATGAAGGAACTGAAGAAAGGTAGTATTTATCTCTGGAGGCTTTTCATAGATTGAAGGAAATTTCTTAAATGATATTAAACTATCCTAAAACATAGAGGACATTTTTTCTTTAATGGCATTTGTGGAAAACAAAAGTCAAGTTGACCTGAAGGCTTCTAACACAGAAGCCTCCTCGTTCTCCAGCAGAGGTCCACAGAGTCTAGCTGCATGGCATCCTCCTCGTTCTCCAGCAGAGGTCCACAGAGTCTAGCTGCATGGCTCAGGCTAGTCTAAGTCCTGTTGCCTCAGCATCCTAAATGCAGAACACCCGTCAAGTATCATCTTCCCCTGCTTGGCGGTACTGATTTGGGGCACTGCTTTCTAAAATCCTGAGTTCCTCTGAGTGGAGACTAAGGTAAAGGATGCTCTTTGGTGCTGTTTGGTTTTTCTGTCTCCTTCCCTCCACTCTTCTCTATTACACCCATCTATCTTGCCTTCACAGTAGAGTAAGAGATATGTACATTATTTGTCTACCTATAGGACTTATGTAGTATTTATAGCCCAATGTGGAGCATCATTGAGTAATTCTTATCCTCCGCACTTCTCTTTGAGGCTGGTCCCTTAATCTGCGTTGAGGTAGATGTGCGAGAAGTGAGCTGATGACTGTGGAAGATGGGACTAATAGAGTCATAGAAGATCAGGGTCAGTCCACAGCTTCTTTGGAGCTCTCCATTCACCCTAATGATGTTTTTGCTTGGCCAAATTCTCCCCAACAAAGCTGCCTTTACCAAACAGGATTGTAAGGCATCCACATTTCCCCCTTTCTTCCCACACACAGCAATTCAGTTTCTTCCTTTTCTTTCTGAGACAGGGTCATATTATGGAGCCCTGGCTAACCTGGGACTCACGCTGCAGCTCAGACTGATCTTTCATTCTGAGTTCCACCTGCCTCTGTCCCCTAAGTGCTTGCATTAAAGGCCTGCACCAAGTGTGCATGTGTGGAGGTGTGACTCAGGAGAGTGCAGGGACCGGCAGAGGAGGGTATGAGATCTTCCAGATCTGGAGTTACAGCAGGTTGTGAGCCACAGAACTCATGCTCTTCACTGAGTCAGCCCCAACCCTGCTCTACAGTGGAGATCTTCATTAGTCACAAGATTATGGTGGATTCCATCAAGTCCTGATAAGTAGCTGACACTGAGCCCAGACATTTGAAGTTTGACAGCATATTTGGTTGACCCAAAGGAATCCATTTGGGATGACGGCCTTTGTGAGGAAGCCTTTGGGTCTGAGGACCCGTGGTCTCTCGTAGTTGATTACTTGCTTTATTCTTTTAATTCATCCTTGCATATTTAGTTCCCAATTGATATTGAAATTGAAAAATGAATTCGATCAAATTCTTAGGGCTGGTGGGAATTCCTGTATGGACATCACTCACAGCTTCTACGTCAGAGCTAGTGATCCTCTGGAAGTCAGCCTTGATTGTCTCTGCATCTCTTGTAACACATGGTCCTTTCCATCAAAACCAAGATAGCTGGGAGAGGATGAAGCGAACCAAGACTTCACACACTGTGAGCCTCCCTTGGGCTGGGTCTGGACACGTGGTTTGTGTTTCTGAATAAAAATAACTTATCCTTGTGATAGTATGGAGGTTAATAGCTCTCTTTGATCTTGCAGAGGACCTGAGCCACATGGTGGCTCACAAGAATCCCTAACTCCAGGTCCAAGGGATCTCACACCCTCTTTTGACCTTGATGCACATACATATATGCAGGAGAAATGCTTATTAGCATAAATGAATAAATAAATCTGAATAAATGATAGTTTACTTGCATTATCAATTCTTACAAAGTGGTGTGTGATCCCAGAGCTTAGAGACACACAAGACTTCCCTTCTATTTCATTGTTTTTGGATAAAAGCTTGACATAAAACTTCTTGAGACAAAACAGGCTTTTTTAGTTGCGTCTAGGTTTTTAATCACAAACGCTTTAGGCATCTTTGAGCTTTGCTTCCCCACTCTTACTGTCTGCAGTCATGTGATGCCTGTGAAGTGGGCCTCACATAGCCTCTCTATTGAGTGGTGGCCTCAAGTGACATGCTTCCCTTTCCTTCTTTATCTTCTGCCATTGGCTTTCCCAGCAAGTCATGGGTGTCCCTGTCACTGTGACTCTCTGAAACTAGTCTGTCTAATATTCCAATCTGTCTACCTGGTTACCAAAAATGCTGGAAGAAAACTCCAGCTGCTGAGGGGTGCATTCTCCTGCCACTGGAATTGTAAGTGGCTTTGCTTTTTTTTTTTTTTTTTTTTTTTTTCAATATAGGGTTTCTCTGTGTAGTCCTGGCTGTCCTGGAACTCCCTCTGTATACCAGGCTAGCCTCGAACTCAGAAATCCCCCTGCCTCTGCCTCCCAAGTGCTGGGATTAAAGGCGTGTACCACCACTGCAGGGCCCTATGGCTTTGCTTTCTTTTTATCCCTGCCTATTTACACCTAACTGGAGACTTATTGAGGATGTATGTGTGTGTTTTTTTGTGTGTGTGTGTGTGTGTGTGTGTGTGTGTGTGTGTGTGTGTGTCTTACAGAGCTAACAGGGAAACTTAAGTCACTGGTGTTCTGGCTCTTTGCAGCCATCCTTTTCCTCTACACTTCCCGTTATTTTGGGGTACTTTTCAGAATGAAGTAAGGGTCAGACTGTCTGTGAGGAAGTCAAGCCTCGCCTTGTTCCGGATTATTCTGAGATACATCAATCCTGGAATGGAAGAAGTATCTGGACGCATCACGGTTTACTCATCCCGGGGAAACTCAGGTAGGCACAGCCTCTTTTCTTACCCTTGTTGTGGCTTTGCTTTCTACAGACAGTCCATAACCCAGAGCAGCCCTTCCTTCCTTCCATGCTGGATGGGTGGGGCACGGACCTCTAAACCTGGCTTTGCCTCCTTACAGCTGAGAAAGGATGAATGGAACACTCCTTTGGTTTTTACCAAGTCTGTCATCCACATGAAGCCCACGAGGCGATCTGATTGGACAGCCCACGAGGCGATCTGATTGGACAGCCCACGAGGCGATCTGATTGGACAGCTCCCTTGCGTGCTTTTGCTGCCATTGCTTTCTCCATACTTTGTGCTTCTTTAATTTTTGGTGTTAAGTTTCCATCAGCCTAACAATGCTCAAATGTTGGCTATACCAAAACCCTGGGGAGTCCTTTAGTGATAAAAACAGATCTGTATAGCTCTCACTGGGGAAGTGGGCACCACCTTTTAGTATTATTTGGGAGCTGTTGGCATATTGCCCTTAATCCACCCATGGTTTCAAGAAAGAAAAGTGGAGGAGAATTTTACAATCAGGTCAGAAAACAGGAAGTCCAGGAGTGTCCCAGGGACCTGCAAACTTCCTTCCGAGGTGAGGCCTTCCTGAGCAGAAGAGGGCACGGCTCACAACAGTCAGAGGCAAGGCCTGGAAACCCAACTTCCCATGTATTAGAGACTAAGCAATCCTAGAAACAGACTCAAGAAATCATTTGGCATCCTAGGACACAGCACAGTGCTGATTGAAACTTGACTCAGTAGCATTGCTATCTCACATCCACAGCAGAGTTGGAAGTGAGGGCAGTAAAGGGCTCTACCCAAGTTGAGTCAGCCACACATGTGTGGTGGGAAGCTAAGTGGCTCACTGCCACCAGGAAGCTCTACTGGGCTCCTTTTAACACAAGGAGCCTCAGTGTCATGGTCTCATGGAAAAGAGCTTTGTGGACGGAAGGGGCATAGCTGGTCTTTGTGGACAGAGTCCGTAGACTTCGGGCTCATCCCAATCCTCTGTTCCTGGATGACATCAGCAGTCTGCCCTCTGTCCATCCACACAACCAGAGTACATTTTGGCTTGTTCCCCTGCACGCTGAGAAAGGTTTCTCTAAGCCTGCATCAGGAGCCCCATTGCCTGTTCCTAAGGTAATAGATGCCTCCTCTGGAGTGCCATTTCCTTGCTTCAATCTCATTCTGTGTGAATCTCTGTCTCTCACTTCTCGTGGCCCCAGGGAGCTAGATCATGCTTGCATGTTCACTGCCTTGCTGCAAATAGTCCTGGGTCTAGCACACAGTGGGCCTTTGTAAATGCCTGTAGAATGAGAGTGATTCAAAGATTTGGTACAAACATCTTCTCTTAAGAAGCCTCCTGGGACAAAGGCACCAGATGTTTGTTTCTTGGTGGAAGGAAAGGAGATACATCCTGGAAACAAATAAACAGAAAGCCGGGATATTTTCTAATTGTAAAGTATGCTCATGAATAAAAATAAAAACTGACCATCTCCTACAGACAAGCATAAAGGAGGTTAACAAGCTATACAATATACTGAATACATACATCTGGAAGATCCATTCCTAAAGACCACAGTGTTGGCCATATGTGGCAGCATCCTAGCACTGAAGGAAAAGGCAAGGGATAACCAGTGTGAGACCACATGGTTTATAGTGAGTTCTAGGCCAACTAGTACTACATAGTTGACTCTGTCTCAAGCACATACAATATAGATGTTAGCATACTTAAATATTTAATAAACCTGAAAACTGAAACCCCAACATATAGCTACTGTTAACAACTTATCAATGTCTATTTTTAAATAATTTCTTAGTGGTTTTATTTTTTGTTAATATGTGTGTGTGTTATATATGCACACCAATGTGTGGGTGTCTATGGATCCACGAGAGGGCATCAGATTCCCTGAAGCTGGGTTTGTAGGCTGTTGTGGACTGTTGTATGTGGGTGCTGGGAACTGAACTTTTGTCTTCGAGAGCAGCAATAACTTGTAACCCGTGACCCATCACACCAGTGCTTCTAATGAGTTTTGGTTTTGTTGTTTACTTTTCGATTGACTCTTTGTGAATTCTACATCATGCATCCCAATCCCGTTCATCTTCCTGTTTCTCCATACTCACCCTCCACCCGTGCAAATGTCGCCTACACACAAAGAAAACAAAAAACAAAAACAACAACAAACCAAATCATCTCTCTGTGTAAGCTGTGGGGTGGCACAGTGTGTCGCCAAGTATACCCTTTTGCCCAAACAGCTTTACTTGCAAATGTTCATTGCAATGAGTAACTGGTCTGGTTCGGGGCCTCTGGCTTCTGCTACACTATCAGTACTAGATCCTCACCAGGACTACTCTAGGATATCCTGTTGTTGCCATGTGTCATGGAGATCCTGCAGCTTTGATCTGCAAGACCATCCCTTCACGTGTTCCAGCAGTTCATCGATGAGGTAGATGCTTGGCTGGGCCAACTCAGAGCCCTGGATCTGGGCCTGGGTGGTGGCTGAGTTGGTCAGCCTGCCGGCTCTCCTGCTCCAGCTCTCTAGCACTGCCCTGGCTAGGGCCTGGGCCAGTTCTCCCTCAACCACACTACCAGGGCAAGCTCCACTGGGCTGCCTACGTGAGGTACTGGCCCACTCTCCAAGGGCTACAGCTGGTGAGAGGTGGGGCCGGCTCGCCCACTCCTATGCCTTCAAGGCCAGTTCTCCCTAGACCAGGAACATCTGCATGGTCTTTGGTGGCAACATGGGCCACAGACATCAGTAAAGATGCCTGCTCCTTCAGGGCCACTGATTCAGACATGGCCTCAGGTGGCAAGGCAGGCTGGGACCTCTCCACAGCCTCAGGTGGCAGCGCAGGCTATTCACAGCAGGCTGTTCCCACCAGCCTCATGTTTGCAGTTCCTCCTCTCTTCACAGTACACAAACCATTCTGCTTCTTCTCCCATCTCTCCACCACACATTTGCTCATCATACTGATACCCACTTGTCCACTTACCCGCTGTGGCCACATGGTGGCAGGTGTGTCTCTGGGTATCTTCCAAGCTTGCCTCTCTAATGTCTGTTTTATGTATATGCATACATATCATTTTAAAAAGTAAGATAAATAAATATAACCAGAACCCATGCTTAGTAAGCTATCTTAAGCTTTTCCAGCTGTAAACTGAATATTGAAAGCTAAATTGTGTAAAGTGTTAGTGCTGGCTTCTAGAAAGATGTCTTAATGTGTTACTTGTATTTCTGATAGATGTTTCTCAAAGCAAAGAGATCACCTTTCCCCCAAGTAAAAAGCCAGCCTTTGTCACAGTCCCTGGAAATGGCTTTGCAGGACCATTCTCCATCACACCCGGGACATGGATTGCTTGTATCCAGGTGGAAGGAGTCCTTCTGGTAAGACAGGGTTCTAAGCACTGAGGTCTTCAAAATGTCCTATTCCTGAGATAGACTTCTGCAATGAAGCGGCCCACAGGAAGATCTTGCAGTGCAGGGCCCACAGGAAGATTTTACAATGCAGGGGCCCACATCAAAATCACATATGTTTCCTTTTTACTGCAAAGGAAACTACAGTGACTTTGGTCCTCAGAGGACACAATAATGACACAGAAACTTACTGAAAATTACACTTTATGTCCTTTAAGTCAACCACTCTTGGACAAAGGTACTCTATCTAAATGTAAACAAACTATAATTCAAGGTCATTAGAAAAAAATGAAAAATTCTTATAAGCACACGGCCCTCCCTGCCTTTTAAATTTTGTTTAATATTTCTGTTATGAAACTGAAAGTCACCTAAAATCCTTCCCCAAGCCATGCAGAGTAACATCAGAAGAACCTAGATAATGAGAAGAATTAATAATGAGACTTGGGGATGTGCGAAGGGAAGGGCCAGGCTCCGGCAGACTGAGAAAGTCTGGGGAAGCAAGCCAGGGCTGCCCCAGCACTTCCTACATCTTACCTCTCACTGAGTTAGGACTTATAGCTAACTGGCAAAGGACTCCTCATCCAAGGAAAGCCAGAGGAGCTGTGAGGGGGTTCTCCAAGGAACCCCGCTTTGCCCACACACACCTCAGGCTTGTTATAGCTTTGATGACATCTTTGGTACCTTCTTAGGCCAGTCACTTACCTCCAAGTCTGCCTCCATTGCTTTTCCTGAACAATAGGAATAGAATTTATCCTTATGTGTCTTTTCCAAGTATCTAACAAAAAATAACATGAAATTAAGTGCCATCCTTTCATCCTTGCACCTTCTTGGCAAAAAAAAAAAAAAACTTAATAAGGCAAAGTGTGCTTTTCAGGTGTTAGAGGTGGGGAAGAGGGAAATTCCATCAATGCCAATCACGGGTATAAAGCTGGACAGATGGCAAGATTACTACCTAGGAATGGAAGATGCTGTGCTGGCTGGTCTTATGTCAACTTGACACATAAACTAGAGTGACCTGACAGGAGGGAACCTTAATTGAGAAAGCGCCTCCATAAGATCTGGCTGTAAGGGATTTTCTTAATTGGTTATTGATGGGGCCGGGCCCAGCCCATCATGGATGGTGCCACCCCTAGGCTGGTGGACCTGAGCTCTATAAGAAAGCAGACTGAGAAAGTCTGGGGAAGCAAGCAGTAAGCGTTACTCCTCCATGGCTTTTGCATCAGATCTCTCCTCCAGGTTCCTCCTTGTTTGAGTTCCTGTCCTGATTTCCTTTGGTGATGAACGGCAATGTGGAAGTGTAAACTGAAAAAAACCTTTCCTCCCCACGTTGGTTTTTGGTCATGGTGTTTCACTGCAGGAATGGAAACCCTAATTAAAACAGATGTAATGACAGGTAGCTGATGTCCCCTCTGATTCACTTTACTGAGCACATGCTCTCCATCCTTCTTGACTGGTCTTTGGGACCACAGGGTAATGAGCAGTTATGGACTGAGATCAGGGAAATGGTTTCTAGAACAATTCAAATCCATCCAGGTAGGAAGGCCATTGAGTCCCCAGAGTCACAGTCTCCTTTCCTCTGCTAAACATTTCTTCCTGAGGAAATAAAATGCCTTCGGGGTCACATATGAGTTCCCCACTAGAGGCAAAATTCTGCCTCCTTCCCTGCGCATATGTGTGGTGGGATCACGGATCCTGAGATCACTGAGCACTATCACGCTATCTGTTTGAGATCCTGGGACTCTTCCCTGAATGCTTAGCTACATTTAATGCAGGCCTCATTTGGCATGTCTGGCGGAACATAGCTACTCTTTCATTTGCTAGGATGGGCATCAGGGCCATTCCAGTCTGAGCCACCAACACCACAAAACCTCACTTTCCTCACCATGCCCCATGAGTAGGGTTGGAGCCAAAAGCTACATCAGTAGTCAGTCATTGATGCTCTGTGGTGACGAAGGCAGCCGGCATCTCGGCAGAGATCATAATGATTTGGTTCATTGCCTTTGATCAACTGGGGGAAGGGATTATTAAACAGCCCAGAAGAAAGAGTAACATTTCCTGTGATCCGAAGATCACAAATCCACACCCTGAGGCACCAATCTCTTCTGTGTATATAAGACCTGGTGGGGAGGTGCATTGTGGGTTCTGGTAAGCTAGGATAAAGAACAAAAGAAGCTGATCTGTAGTTGAAGTTCACCAGGGACTTCTCGGGGGCATTATTTACTTCGCCAACACATTTGATCGTTGTATTACGTTGTATTACGAAGGTAGGCCTGCTGGAAGATGACTAACGCTCCCTGTGGTCTTCATTTGCCAGGATTACCTGGTGCTGCTTCCCAGAGACTACTATGAAGCATTCACCCTGCAAGTGCCAGTCACAGAGCCATGTGCCCACACAGGATCTCCCCAGGACAAGTTAGTATGAGGAGAAGGGTGTAGCCTTTATGCTGAGCGAGTCCTGAGTATGAAGGCTCAGATGGTGGGCCTTACAACAGTGACAGGGTAGCCCACTGGTAGTTTCATTATGATTTGTCTGTTCTGAGCCTTATTTGGGTAAGAATCCTCAAGCACACTGCTTGTCACCCTGTGTATGTGGGGATGCTGTCCCATACCCAAAAATCACCTTGAAGCCATGCATCTGACGAGGGAAGAGCTTAAAATAGAATGCATGTTCTCAGACCTTTGTTTCTTCCCTGGTGGTGCTGGGAACTCACTGCTCAATGCCTTTGATGTCCATTTTCTCTAAGACTTTTTTGAAAGAAGGATACAAGTTTGCCCAGTGACTTGGATCACCGAGTCCTTGCAGCACACTGTATCATGCTCATGTGATAACAACTGTCTTTTGTTGTCCTTGAAGCTGTTTGCTTTACCAGCATTTACCACTGACTGGATTCTCCTGTACCCTGGCTTGTGAGGCCAAACACTTCCTGCTTGATGGAGAGCTGAGACCCTTGGCAGTGAGGCAGCCCACGCCCACACACCCAGCCATGGTGGACCTCAGCGGGAGAGAGGTGGGACAACCTTTTACTTCCTGTTAAAGCTGATGCTGCCTCTCTGTTTGAATCTGCTGAATGCTTAGCCAAGGTTGCTTCTCAAATCCTAGAGAGCCTGAAGGGTTTCTCAGGGATGTTGATCCACAGGGGCTGACTTCTTTGATTTGAACTGGGGCTGAATTACCCTCCACACTGAGCTGTGTTGAGGTTTTCTTTCAGTACCTTTAGATATAGCAACAATCATAGGACATCACATGGGCTATTTGTTTACCTGACTCCCAGCAAATTCTTTCTTTAAAGATGGATGAGACTCAATCTTACAGGCCTTCAGTAGCTCTGTTGGTTGCCTTATAAGGATACAGCAGTTCCTTGCTGCCTAACCCTGTAAGCTAAGTACTTTGTAGCAGCCCAACCCTGTGGGCTAAGTACTTTGTAGCAGCTGAATCTGTAGAGCTTAAAACCTGGAACTGCTCCAACCCAAGGCATCTGCCTCAGGGCTTGGAGGACATGTTGGTACATGCTGGGGCATTGTGTCTCCTCCTGGAGTTCTCTAAGCTACATCAGCAAGCATAAGAGTGTGTTGGTAACACATCGTGAGAACACACATCACAGCACCCCAGAATGAAGACACTAAACAGTAGCCCCACCCATACCCACGCTTTACTTTCATTAATATTATCTATTTTGATCTTTTGAAGAAAATATTTCTTTGGGTGGGTAAAGTGTGTTAAGGTAAATATCTTTGGCTTGAATTCTTCCTAAATCTTTAGATATATATATTTTATAAATGATGTCCTTACATCTTAAAGGTAACAGCTAAAGATCCTAAGATTACTTCTTAAATAGACTTTTCATTTAATTTTATTTTGTTAGATTTTTGATTTATAAAATATTATACCAAGTAAAACAATATAAGTAAACACAATTAAATTGTTGCGAGCACTTGCAGGCGGAGACAGAGTCTCGCCTGGGGAGTCGATTAGAATTACAGACAGAGGCGGTTGGTTGGATTTTGGAACGCTCTTATTAATTACACTATCAGAGGTTACAAAGCAAATACAGCACCACAGGAAGCAGGACAGTCCGAAGACTGCTGCCACTATGGCGAGTATCATAGGGTGAATTACAACAAGCACAGCATCACAATTAGTTGTAAGCATAACATAAATGAATATAGCACTAAGGTATACAACCTGGCGCGCACGGAGATGTCTCTCCTTGGTCCGGGCTCAGACGTGTCTCAGCTCCTCAGTCTGACTTCAGTTCTTCTGATGACAGCATGGAGTTTCAGGTCTGCTTTTCAGGTTCAGCAGGGCATCTGACATGGACTCAGCAGGGAGCCATTCTGAATGCACCTTGCTGCTCTCTGGCCTGAGTTTTTATACCCTTCTGGGCCTAGTTATCTGGGCCTTGGTCCCTCCAGACCAAGGTCTGGTTATCTAGTTTCTTATGTCACTGGGGTCTCCATTCCCTCTTATCTCAGCTGTGGGGAGGCTCTAACTTTATCTAGCTACTGCAAGCTTGCTTCATTCTTCAGCCTGTCAGTTAATATTCACTCTTAAGTTATGTCACTTAATATTCACTCTTAAGTTATGTCACTTAATATTCTGCCTGGCTTTTTTTAGCCTTACATGCTCTTTACATAAATATAATAAAAAACTGAATATTCTTCTCTCTACTCCATTCTAAAATTAATTTTACCACATTCCTTTCTGTCCATACACACACATGTGCAAGTATGTACTCATATGTACATAGATGTAACATGTGAGAAAGAACATATATGTATGTGTTGTTTATGTGTGTGTTGATAACAGGGAAGTCTGAATGAGGTAGACCAACCCCTAAGAAACATATAAGCTTATGTTAATTAAACTTAAGTATAATTTATCTCTCAGATACACCTCAGGGCCTCAACAATCACACATGTTCAGGGAACAACATGGATCATAGATTATTTTTTTTGTTTGTTTTGTTTTCGAGACAGGGTTTCTCTGTGTAGCCCTGGCTGTCCTGGAACTCACTCTGTAGACCAGGCTGGCCTCGAACTCAGAAATCCGCCTGCCTCTGCCTCCCAATTGCTTGGATTAAAGGTGTGTGCCACCACCACCCGGCTGATCATAGATTATTTTTGTCACTGCAAAAAGACTATTGTGATAAAGTTCAAATTTATAGAATTAGAAGAAGTGCTGAAGACATTTTAGTTCCTTTCCTGTGAAAGAAAAAGTTCTTTTTATATTATTATCACCAGATTTACTGGCCTTATACATGAAACCCAAGAGTTTTTATTTAAGCTTTAGGCTCATGCCCATGTTTTGTTTTTGTTTTTTGTTTTTACCTGTATTAACTACTTTGCTTCTTGATGTGACCAAACATTTAACACAAAGCAACCTAGGAAAGAAAGGGTTTACTCTGGATTTTGGCTTGAGTGTGCAGTCTGCCAAAACAAGGAGTCCATGACAGCATGGGTGTCTGGTGCCTAGTATCTGTGGCGAGATAAGACAGGAAGTAAAGTCATGCTAAAAACCCCAAGTCCTATCCTCTAGAGATTCATTTCCTGAATGAACTGGCTAGGTCACTGGGCCACACGTGAGCATGGCTCAAAGAGTAATAGTCCACTTTCAATCTATAACAATTCTCATTCTGTATATGCAAGTATTTCAAGCTCAAAATGAACCCAAACTCCCACCAAGCACTGGGGTAAGGAGTCTCATCCTGTGCTGTCATGTTGCTTGAACATCTCTGTAGTAACTTCCCAACTAACACACCTGCATTGCGGAAATATTTGATCACTGGGCTGAAGAGATGACTCATTGGATCCACATAAAACCATATGTGGTAGAACACATCTGTAATCCTACTCCTCCTACAGTGAGATAGGAAATAGAAACAGAAAAACTCCCCAAATTTTCCAGGCCAACTAGCCTGGTGCATATAGTTGCAAACAGCAAGAGACACAGTCTCAAACAAGGTAGAAAGTAAGGACCGACACATGCGATTGTTTTCTGACCTACACACATGCACACACACGCACAGTTGAAGTAACATCTTGCCTTATGATAGAGACAGGAATGTTAACGTGTGTTATAAGCCTATACTTCCTACCTCTAATTGTACTGTCCCACCCTGCAGCCACCAGGTCTAACTTCAATCTCTTGGCCCTGCAGTACGTGTGGCCTAGAAGTACTCTGTGTTTTAGTAGGGTCTCTCATCATAAGCTGTTCCCTCTGCCTGATACTCTTCTCTTTCTTCCAGGTATGTTTCTGTTCCTTGTCCTCCATGCTCAGCTGAGCCAATGCTTCTGCAGAGAAGCCCTCTCCTCCTGCCATCTTCCTGACACGCTCAGTCCTCCTGTTCCCATGGTACTTTCTGAGAGAGTTTGCCACACATGAAACATTCACTGTAGCTATCTAATAATCTAATTATCTTAGAGTAGCACTCATCTTATTTTCTGTTGGATGCTCACTAGTTGGATGGTGGGCTGGCCATGGCAGACTTCAGTCATGCTTGCTGGCCAAGACATTTGAATTTTCATCTGACAGTAGAGATGGTATTTATCCTTCCTGACTTTTTACAATCAGTTTCCCTCCATGTTTTTACCCTAACTTGGAACTAGCAAAGAGAAGCCCTGTGCTGTGGAACCATTTGACACTAGATCCTTTCAAGTTCCCTTTAA
This sequence comes from Hylomyscus alleni, assembly GCA_019843855.1. NCBI lineage: Eukaryota > Metazoa > Chordata > Mammalia > Rodentia > Muridae > Hylomyscus > Hylomyscus alleni. The sequence continues at coordinate 12,917 of JADRCC010542404.1, forward strand.
AAATATAAATAACTTAACACCATCAGCAGACAGCACATTCCATTTTATGTTTCATCAGGAACTGGTTTTGCCATCAAATGTATCTGAAACAGTAAGCAGTCCATAGAAGTCGCAGTGGGATGACAGAAGTGAGAACTTGTCGCTGGCCTGTGTGTGCTGTTTGTTCAAGTGAGACAAACACACTTTCATTTGGAGATGCCTGCAAAGAGAAGCTGGTAGCAACTTACCTACTAGGGCCAGGCCAAGGCTGGACTTTCCTATGTAAGAGTCAAAAGTGGGTGCCTAGTGCACATTTTCCTCTGAGGGAAGCCTTTCAATATATAAGCGATAGAGAGATTTGTGTAGAATCTAGGAGTTACATGGCTCAGAGCTGCTCTGAAGGAATAGTACATGTGCATTGCCTGAAGGCTAGAAGAAAGGCCATTTACTTAAGTTGGGATAAAGCTTGGCTGGAGCTTTTTGGTTGAAATCAATTCCACAGTGAGAGATAGAGGGAGTTCTTAGGTTGGCTTGGGCATTGAATGTACACACACACTTTAAATAGGACCCCTTCTAAGAATCTTACAGAAATATCAGCATAAGGATGTGTGTGTACATACATGTTTGTGTATACATAAATATGTGATATAACATTGGATGTTGATTGTTTCATCCACAGAGGAAAAGTAAAATAATTTTCTATTTTCATGTGTGTGTGATATGTGCATACATGTGTGTATACATGTTTGTAGGTGGGTGTGCATGTATATGGAAGCCCAAGGTTGATGCTAAGAATCACCCCAGGTCACTTCCCCACCTTATTCAATGAGACAGGCAGGGTCTCTGTCTGCGTGTCTCCTGTCTGTCTGCCCAGGCTGCTCTGCATGTCTCCTGTCTGTCTTCCCAGGCTGGAATTACAGGCAGTTCACCACAACTACCTGACACGGGTTCTGGGGATCCCAACTCTGGTCTTGATGCATGTGCAACTGGTTCTTTACCCTAGCTTAAAATTTTCATTTATATTATAGGTTGCTAGACAGCTATTAGGGAAATAAACTACGTATGTACGTAATGACAGAGGCCCATGAAACACTAGGCTGGAGTGGTAGCTCAGTTGGTGCTGTGCTTGCCTGGAAAGCATGAGGACCTGAGTTCAACCCTCCAGAACCCATGGGGAAGAGGAATGCGGTGCCATGTGCTTGTAAAACCAATGCTGGGGAGGCACGGACAGGGTGTTGTTGGGCGCACTAGACAGCCAATGTAGCCTCCTCAGCGAACTCCAAATAAGATAGCTCTCTCAAACATGTACACACATGCGCTGGCCCATACACAAACACACACACACACATACACACACACACACACACACACTAGACAGCCTTTGAGGAATGATACCACAGTTGATCTCTAGTCCCTATGAACATGTGACAGAGATGTATCTTTACACACACCAAGAAAAATGTAAAAATAAATAAAACAGCACGCCATGAAATGCTACTGAGTGAAAAAGAACCAACTGATAAAGATTATGACCATCAGGGCTTCCGCAGTGCTCACTGATGCCACACAGAGTTGTAGGTGCTTGCTGCACATCCATTTAACACTCGGAAATGTTGAAAGGAAAACTGATCTTATCCCCATTTTGTGCAGGACACACAGATACGTGACATTAGTCACATAGCTAATGTCAGCTTGAGTTGGGACCACAAGCTCCTGCCTCATGATTGACAGGCCAAGTCCCACTGTCCCCAGAAAGGGCCAGAGAGCAAACACGTCCAGCTCTGTACACCCGAAGACCTCTGTCATTACAGCCTAGAGTACCCCTGATTTCTGACTCATGATAGTTCTTTTTAAAACTTCCCAAAGTGGGAAGCATGTATATCACCCATAGAAAAGGGCCTGAAAGTCTAAAAGCCAAGTGTCACCCTTCTGGGACAGAGGGTGTGTGTATGCTGCTTTTATGTTACTTTATTTGGATAATTTGACATTTCTCTTTTGAAGGAACAGGTAAGAAACCCCCAGGCAGCTTTCCACTCTCTCGCTGTCTGCCGTGCTCCCTTTTAGCTTCAAGTTTGGGAGTGTTTGTTACCTCAGGCAATCAGCAGAAGTATCCCTGAGTGGAGCTGAAGCCCTCAGACATAGCCTGGGAGACCAAGGAAATAAAAATACAAAACATCCTCTGGTGTTCCAGACAAACGGTCATGCAACGTTTTTATGGACTCGGGATTTTAACAGGGCATCTATTCCTTCCTCTGCATTCTCTCAGGAGGACCACATGTTTTGCTATGCAGACATATGACAGTACTCACCTCTATTTTTACCATTGTGTCTGTAAACATGGCCAGCGTGTTGAATGTCTGGATGACAACCTGTCTACTTGTCCTCTCTGGCAGGTGGAGCTGCAGCTACGTCTGCGGGTCCCACGGACTGGCCACTATGTGATCTTGCTGGAGTATGCCACGGAGGTGGACCAGCTTTTTGTGGTGGATGTGAACCTGAAGAGCCCAGGGTCTGCCTTGGCAGGCCAGGTGAACATATACAGCTGCAAGTACAGGTAATCGGCCCGCAGCCCCCGTATTCCTCCACCAGGGAAGTCTGCCTGGGATGGGGTGATTAGTGCACTAGACTTTTAAGACAGCCTTTGAAAACTAGCAGGCAACTAGTTATAGGGTCCAACATTATCCCCAACCTGGTATTGGGAGCCTCTCTGTGGGCGGCAGCATTGTGAAATTATATAACAGGTGCACCTTTCCCTGCACGGCCCACCTTCAGAATCCAGCAAATTAGTGGTTGGTGATTGCTGTGTGCAGAAAGCAATGGCAGAGACGCTCAGATTTACACTAATGAAATTTTTGCCCAAGAGTGCTAATTGCCAAGGGCTTATGGGAATGATTTCGTTTGCATAATATTTCAAGAGCATTCTTTAATTAAAGAATCAGCACAAAGGATATTTGCAGAGGAGACTAAATGTAAAATGAATGACACCCAAAGTTGTAGCCCTTGATACAGCAGATAGAAAGCTACAATAAACACACTAGTTCTTAGTCATGGCCTTCAACATTTTGTTAACCTGGTTTTTATGTTGCTTTGTGTCAAACACTAGATAACTTGAAGTAGCTGACCATCTTCCTGGATGTGAAATTAAAAAAATAAAAATGTATGCAAAGAGCAGATTTTAGCAGTGTAGCATGGCCACATTTGTGAGGCCCACAGATAGACTGCTTCAACTGCACTTACATGCCGACTGTCAAGTTCCTATATAAGTACCCAGTCTGTGCTTAATACTTTGCATATTTTAATTTCCTTTTAGTCTTTACCCAAATATCCTCAACTAAATTATGTCAGGTGTTTACTAGGGGTAGCCATATTGTCTTAATCTGCTACCAGCTCCATCTTCTATGCATCCAAAGGAAATGGCCCTAAGCACGCTTCCTAAGCCCAAGCATGCTCACCACCACAGCCAGATTCCATGTTGCAAAACTGTGACTTTTTAAGAATGGTTTCAGATTTGTCTCTCACCCAATGGAGTGGAAGGTGGGGACCAGAGGTAGAAGTTCTTGGAAGGGACTATGGAAGAAAACAGACTCAGACTTGGCCTTGCAGACAGTTAGTCTGGCTTGTCCTTCCCCCATGTTAGTAAAGCCAGCTGTGCCTACTGATGACTGTGGGAAGGTCATTGCTGGGCAATTTGAATTATGAATGGTCCAATGAACATTGGTAAATTTCCAAGAGATGGAGCCTCCACTCTCTAGCCACCTTTAAAAGATCACACTGGTGAGTGGATTTGGGGGATCCTTCAAACCACAGTAGGCTGCACCCCTCTGAACTTCTCATGCAGGAAAATTGACTCTGGTTCACCCAGCTCTAAAGAGGGAAAGCAGAACAGTGGTCAGGTGCACAGCGAGAGAGACGCCTGTGTCAGGCTAAGACAACTCTGTTCCCTTCGCAGCATCCTGTGTAGGAGCATGGTGATTGACAGTCTGAGTCGTACAGCTGTGTATGAACTGTTGGCAGATGCAGACATTCGGCTCAAGGCGCACATGGCCCGTTTCCTTCTGGTATGCCTTCCTCTAGCCCACTGAACTTGCAAAGCCTTCTTCTGTCATCTGTATTTCTCAAAAGCTTTTCAAAATTTGGGCTGCACTTGCATTGTAGCTATAAATTCAAGTTTGACAGTTCTCATCCTGAGCCTTCTTCATGTCACCTCCTGAAGTTCAGCCTTCAAATATGAAGGTGTCCCACAAAAAAAAAATCACACTTCATTAACTTTCATTTATCACTGTTGTAAATGAAGTGCCTTTTATCATTATATTTTCTACTTTATTATTATTATGTCTGGTTACAGAAATGATGCAGATTATTATTTAATTTGTGTCTGTTTTATTATCCTATATAGTTTCTTGGAATGCTTTATTTAAACTTTATAACAGTACCCTATATGGGTTTATCCTTCTCATTAGGTATATATCCTTACAATTTAAATGCCAACTGTGACAGATGAATGACATTCATTCCTACCCATGTGACGGTGGAGCTTGACTACTGAGAGCAGTGGGATCTGCCTAGGAAGGGATTGTTAAGATTTGTGTAACTATCTCAGGGGACTTAAGATTGCCTAAGTGTGACACAGCCTCCTGTTACTGCTGGCAGTAAGCATGCATCAAACTCTGGGGAATGCCGGGGGAGTGTGCCTTAAATATTTGTGCCTAGCCTAGCAGGAGTTAAGTAAAAACTTCAAATTTAAGTAAGAGTTTGAAATAAAACATTAAGTCTTGTTGCTATGAAATAATGGTTTTCCTTCACAAATCTAACCTCTTCCTTTTTGGAAATTATCCTGGGACTCAGTTTAAGTGTGGATTTGCCCTTTGACAAATAGCCCAAGGTCACTGAAGGTCAGGCTGACTAGGATGGAGGTTCCATGGAGTAGGAACACTGTCCGTCTCCACCCTGCAGATGCCTGGAGTCTTGGTGATGGTCCATACATTTTTATCTTTGTTACTACAAAGCCACTTTGCCACCAAGCTGATACCATAGTTTGACTTCAAATGCAATAAAGACACTTTAATGGCTGAGTTTCTCAAGTGGCCCCCAAACGAACTGTAGTGACAAATCCTTCAGCATTGGTGTAGGCTGAAGTCTGAGACATCCTCTACTAAGAGGGTGCAGTCTTTGAACCCCAAACTCTCTGATTTTCCACTGCCTGCTCTCTTAGTAGCCCTAAGTCACAGAGAAAAAAAGGCACCAAAACCCACTGAACAGAGCTTATCTTAAACATTCCTCTGATTCTGTTCTTTATTTGGGAAAACATTCCAACAATAATGTAGTCAGTGATGCTGTGCAATAAGAAAAGGGATTTGTTGCCCGTGCAGGTTCTACATGCTTGCCACCCTGCAATTTCACGACTTTAACGTAATATAAACTTCCTGGGTGAGTTCTTCACTTAATGTTTTTAAAAGAGTGTGGAGCAGCCATTAATTTTACCAATAATTGTTGTGTGTTTTTACGTATTTTCTTGACAGCATCACATTTGTATTATACCCGCTGAAGAATTCTCAACTGAATATTTGAGAGCTCAGGTCCACTGCATTGCCAGCTATGGGCCGCGTGCTAATCCAAGGTAATGTTTCCCTCTCTTCTTCCTTGTCCATACTCTGAACAATACTGCCATCATATACATAAGGCTGAAACTTTATACAGGCTGGGGATCTCTTCTCTGAAATGTTTGGGACCTTAACTGTTTTGAATTTGAGAGCATTTGTAAGTAAATAGTAAGATATCTTGGAGATAAGACCCAAGTCTGAACATGAAATGGATTATATAACACATGCAGCTTTTTTTTATATCACCTATAGGTAAATTTATACATTATATCTGGCGTGCTTCTGTTTGGATTATGATCAATCACATGAGGTCACCAGAGGAATTTTCTACTTGGTGCTGGGGTTCCACTGTCCTAACCATTCAGTGTGCTGGGGTTCCAC
>JADRCC010542460.1:0-10146 GCA_019843855.1 Hylomyscus alleni
CAGATCTCAGACCTCATGAGAGAAGTGCTGTTGTTCAGTCGAAGACAGTTAAAACAGAATGTTACAGTTGGGCAAATACAGAGAATAAGTAAGTGTCTATGGACTGCTGGCCACAAGTGGGATGTCCATACCACAGTTATTATACTCTGTTCCCTCCAATACCCCAGACACATGATGGAAGAAGGGTCAGAAAAGACCGGAAGAACCAAAAGTTGGAGAGAACAAGGTTGAAGTAGTGTCTTCTGTACAGGACATGACTGCTCCATTCCCATGCTAGCAGCAGCCCTGGGTGAATGTACAAGATCAAGATAGTCAGCATTGCAGCTTGGAGGAGGGAGGGGCTCATGAGCTTCTACCCCTAACTGAGGAGCTATGGACAGCCCATGGCTTCTAGAAGATGGATAGTTGCTTTTCCTTAAGGCCTTTGGTAGGTTGAACAACCCCTACTGGATGGCCCGCCATGCACAAATATATAGACAGCACAAAATGTACACTTTGGGTTATAAGAAAAAGAAGATATATTGGGAGGGGTGGAGTGGATATGAGGGGAGTCAGGGAGGAACAGAGAGGTGACTATGGTCAAAATATGTATAAAATTCTTAAAGAATCAATAAATTGTTATATTACAAAGAAACTAGGTCTCTGTAACGCTCTTCCAGATCTCAACCACACCAGTCTGTTTCTATTTTACTTCTCACAGAATCCAACAAGTTGAAGCTTGCATCACACCAGGTCTCCTGCTGCACACCCTGTTTGTGGAGGCATCTCAGCTGTGGCATTAAAACCACAGAACAGACTTGCTAACCACATTCCCCTGTCTTCCTTTGTTCTGTGCCCTTCTAGAGGTAAAAGCTTTATTAAAAGGAGACATACAAGCCTTCTTCACTCACACCTCAATTAAAGGCTTTAGAAATGGTGCCACCTTATTGCAGCTTATAATACACAGTAAACAGTGCATGCTAATCCCTCTGAGTTAATTCCCTTCTTTCATTTAAATTTTCTTTCTTTCTTTTTTAAATATAGCTCTTTGCTATGTGGAAATGGTCAAGAAGCATTTACATAGCACTTTCCTTTTATTTACTCTCCTAAATTGGTTTCTTCCTCATTAGATAAGTAAGTACAATGGGGAAGGGTCTGTGAAAGCTGGGAAGAACACATTCTCTTACTTCTAAGAGGTTATATTAAGTGTGTGGTATGTGGGTGGGTTAAGTGTGCAAATGTGGGGTATGGAGGGGTCCTGGGTGGAGTGGAGTATGAGTAAGTGTGTAGGTAAGTGTGGGGTATGTGTGAGTGTAAGGATGGGTGTGTATGGAGTAAGGAGGCAGGTATGTGTGAGAGTGTGAAACTGAGCACAATAGGCAGGGCCTTGGATGTCAACAACCAACTGTAACTCAAGTCAGAATGAGGAAATGGTTTGTAAGATTATAAGAACATATCCAAGATGTATGTGAAAGGAAGCAATATCTCCCCCATGGGTTTATACTGGTGGCACTGTGATGGGCAGAGCAGAGGACTCGGTCTCTGAAGAAGCTGAGGCTCTGGTAGGGGATGGGGCCCATTGTCTATGAGGGAAACGATCACCCTCTCATATGTCTTAAATCTCTTAAAGAATTACAGGAGAGCATGAGTAATCAAGTAGAAGCCCTTAAAAAACACAAAAATCCCTTTAAGAATTACAGGAAAGCAAAACCAAACAGGTGAAGGAATCAAACAAAACCATCCAGGATCTAAAAATGGAAGTAGAAACAATTAGGAAATCACAAAGGAAGAGGACTCTGGAGATAGAAAACTTAGGAAAGAGATCAGGAGTCATAGATGCAAGCATCACCAACAGAATACAAGAAATGGAAGAGAGAATCTCAGTTTCAGAAGATACCATAGAAAACATTGACACACAAGAGTCAAAGAAAAGGCAAAATCCAAAAAGCTCCTAACCCAAAACATCCAGGAAATCCAGGACACAATGAGAAGATCAAACCTAAGAATAATAGGTATAAAAGAGAGTGAAGACTTCCAACTTAAAGGACCAGTGAATATCTTCAACAAAATTATAGAAGAAAACTTTCCTAATCTAAAGAAGAAGATGCCCATGAACATACAAGAAGCCTACAGAACTCAAATAGTTGGAACCAGAAAAGAAATTCCTCCGGTCACATAATAATCAAAACACCAAATTCACAAAACAAGGAAAGAATACTAAAAACAATAAGGGAAAAAGGTCAAGTAACATATAAAGTCAAGCCTATCAGAATTACACCATACTTCTCACCAAAGACTATGAATACCAGAAGATCCTGGACAGATGTCATACAGACCCTAAGAGAAAATAAATGACAGCCTAGGCTACTATACCCAGCAAAACTTTCAATTACCATAGATGGAGAAACCAAGGCATTGCATGATAAAACCAAATTTACACAATATCTTTCCATAAATCCAACCTTTCAAAAGGATAATACATGGAAAACTCCAACACAATGAGGAAAACTACATCCTAGAAAAAGCAAGAAAGTAATCTTTCAACAAAACTAAAAGAAGATAGCCACATGAACAGAATTCCAACTCTAACAGGAATAACAGAAAGCAACAATTACTTTTCCTTAATATCTCTTAATAGCAATGGACTCAATTCCCCAATAAAAAGACATAGACTAACAGAATGGCTACATAAACAGGACCCAACATTTTGTTGCATACAGGAAATGTATCTCAGTGACAAAGAGGCACTACCTCAGAGTAAAAGGCTGGAAAACAATTTTCCAAGCCAAAGGTCCCAAGAAACAAGCTGGAGTAGCCATTATAATATCAAATGAAATTGACTTTCAACCTAAAGTGATAAAAAAATGTGCCCTACCCCCAGCTTAGAGCAGGCTGATTCAGACCTTGCTCTGCCACAGCCAGCTAGCCCACCTAGGGTGGAGCCTTCCACCTTAGGTGAAATCTATTGTCCTGCCAAGTCTGCAGCTTCCTGAAAGGAACCACTACCTGCTGAGCTACTGACAAAGCAACCTTATGCTGATGAGGCAATAAGATCCAGACATAAATGGTGCATGGCTTCCCTCCCCAACCCCCTTTAAAAACTCAGACCCCTAAGTAAACATTGGGCCTAGATCAGAAATTTTGTCTTGGTCTCATTCTTCTCGCTGCCCTACCCATTCAGCCCCATCCTTCCATTCAGGAACACCGTAACCCATAGCTACTTGTGGCTATAGGTGATGTCTGAACATGAGACCTGAACACAGAAAGGTAGACTGAGGGAACAGTGTCTTGGTGGACGTCCACAGAAAACGGAAGAAGATGGTATCCATCATGGATCAACATACAGTATTGATGCTAGCACTGGCCTTAAACTTCATCTTTTTGAAACTGATGCTGTAGGTGCGGAAAGGGTACAGGCTAGACTGAGTCAGCATCTGCCCAATGCTGATATCAGATAGGGGATTGACAGTGGAAAATGGGATCAGAAAATTCTAAACAGGCATTTGTCTGCAGTCAAGAACTGCATCAGGTGAGAGGAATGGTGCTTAAAATAAAATAAATAAAATAAAATGAATAGAAAACAAAATAATAAAAGGGAGATGCTAGATATACAAATGACATGAGAGAGAGATCAAAAGAGAAGGAAAATGGATTCTGGAGCTCTCCTAGGGACAGAAAGAAATCGGGAGACATCCTGCTTCCTCTCTGGCCCTTACAGGAGACATCCTTAGTTCTGGTTACATCAAGTTCTCTACCCCCTCTGTATTGTCTGTCCTTGGTGCACCAATCTGTTCACGTGTCAATTTGTGTCTGTTTTTGTTTCATTGTCTGAATGACTGTTGTTCTATGTTTCATGTTGAAAAGAAAAAATGGTTAAAACTTTATCAGCTGGCTATCCATCTCTTGATTCAGTCTCAGTTTTCACAGTGGAGGCTGATTTAAGTTGCCTGCACCCTTAGCCAGGAGTCAAAAACAGCAGGATAGGCCCTGCTGAAAAGCTGCTTTTAAGAGGGGTCAGTGGCTTCTTAGTTCTAAGGCAAATTGGCAGCCAAACTTTGTAATGGGGACAAGTAATGCTCAAGCATTCATATGTAAGAATTGGCAGCCAAACTTTTAACATGACAGTAATGTTTTTGGTATTGATTTTAAAGAGAATAGATTGCTTAATATTGGGTTTAGCTTTCCAAAAGTTGTGGTTATGCCTTAATATTACAAAAGAAACTTAAAAAGTATGGCTAAAATTGCCAGTGTTCCATTGGCTGCAGTTTGGATTTGGATCAAAAGCTCAAGATTCTTAACTCACCCATATTTTGTAATTAGGATGATTGCATGAGTAATAATAGTTAAAAACAACTGTGGTCAGTATGGGCCTGATCACTTTTTTTCTTTTTGTTTTGTTTTGTTTTGCTTTGTTTTGTTTTTTTCGAGATAGGGTTTCTCTGTGTATCCCTGGCTGTCCTGGAATTCACTCTGTAGACCAGGCTGGCCTCAAACTCAGAGATCTGCCTGCCTCAGCCTCCCAAGTACTGGGATTAAAGGCGTGCACCACCACTGACTGGCCCCCATGACCATTTTAAATAAGCTTTATTGGTAGAAGCAAAATTTAACCCCCCAATGTTGGGAAAGATACCTCAGTGAAAATTTATTTGGTATCAAACAGGGTCCTGATAAACTATCTCAAGGAGTTTGTATTACTAAAAGCAGTTAGTAGAATTTTCAGACACCCTCAAGCAGGGGTTCAGACACCCTCAAGCAGGGGTTCCTTTTGTTACACAATTGTCTTATGAGGACGCTAATGCAGCTCTCTGTGGCCATCCAACCATACAAAGTAAAGACAGACCTATCTGAATATATTTATCTTTGTGCAGAAATTAGACCCTCATACAATGAGAGTCTAGCTATGTTTACTGCCTTGCAGGGAACTACAGTATATACAAACAATGCTTCACAGCACTAAGGTTATAAAGAATGCTCTAAGTATAAATCATTTTAGAAAAGACTGTCCAAAAATTAGAGGCATAGACAGACAGTAGAATTGCTCCCCTAGAATCTATCCTCACTGAAGGAGATGTAATCTTTGGCCAGGACTCAGGTGGTATACTCAGATTAAGGAATACTTACATTTGAGTTAATGCAAGCCTCAACAAGGTTTCTGAGACATGTCTTTTGTCTTACAAACCCTGCCTAGAGAAGTTTTTGTGGCCTCTTGCCTCTTGGGAACTATTTTAAGCCAAAACAACATTATTTCAGATCTATCAAGGTATTGTTCAAAATAAAGTTTAAATTCAAGATTTATGAAAGGTCAATGAGACTGTGGAACTTGTAGAGGAATTACAATCTGGCCTGCCTACTCCATATAGAATTATCGGGTATCTAGAATGTTGTTTCTTCCTCTGCATCCTGGTAATTGTAAACGGTTTGCTTCTAGTGGGTTTGTAATCATTGTAAAGTTTTACCTTTAGGAATGGCTAATAGCCATTATGTAAACATTTTTTTTTGTCTTTGCTTCAATACAAGAAGCTAGGACTTTGAGTTTTTCAGTGTATGTTGTTTATTATCTAACCCCTCTGAACAAGAATTTTACTACCTTTGCTCTTACACAACAATGAGCTTTAAAATTTTTGGAGTAGTTGTTGCTCCAGAAAAGTTTCAAAGGCAAAATCTTTTTCAATATTTGGGGCCTCAGTTATATCCTAGAAAGGGTTGTGGGACAGAAAATTCAAGAAAGAAAAGATAATTTGCTTACTTCAAATTATTTTCAAAAGCTTCCAGGAGATGTTTATTGGCTAAGACCTCACCTTAAGCTCCCCACAGGAGGATTTAAGCTGTTTTAGATGTTGTCAAGGGAGGTATAAATTAACTGGTGAGAGACAAAGAGCTTTGCAGAAAGTAGAGGAAACTTCTGTAATCAATTGTAATCAATTATAATCAAATGTTAGTTATTGTTACTCAATGTGCACACAGAAATTCTTTGGTAAAAGAGAACATTAATGTGGATTCATCTTTTTTCATCTCCAAAGTAAAGTTTTAACATCCTGTTATGAAGCTGTTGTGGTGTTAATAAAGAATTGTAGGTTAGAATCATGAAAGTATTTTAGAAAGAATGTCTTAAAAACCTAATGAGACATCTATTCTTTGTTTCAAACAGTAATTAAATTGGTTATTGCATAATATTGATTGATATTTGATCTATTACATGTTAAAATTTTTAGACAAAATTGATGATTATTATCCAAAAGACAAGTTGTTAAAATTTGCTTGTATACATGCTTTTATATTTCCTGTAAATTTATGTATATATCCCATAAAAATACATCTACTATATTTATAAACAGCCCTTCTATATTAGAAAAAATATATGTGATTGGATCACATGTTTATTCTTGTGTCTTTTCCTCTACTTCAGCACAAATAATTTAACTACATGCTGTAGTTACTATTTTTAAAGTGCTAAAATCAAGCTTTAATTTGTATACTGATAGCCAATAGATAGATAGATAGATAGATAGATAGATAGATAGATAGCTCAGGATTTACAATTGCTTGAAATTGTTCCTTTTTAGATACTGCTAATTCTCAAATTTTGCAATTGTTTATGCATATACAACTCAAGTTAAGAGAAATTGCTGTTCCTTTAAAGGATTGTCTTTGGATATTTAAGAACACATCCTAAACTGCCTGGACAAGACCCCTTAAGACAATGTTACAGCAGATTTGTATCCCAGGCAGATTATAGACCTTACACAAGAACAATTGGCCATATAATCTCATTCTTTACATCATCAAAATAGTAATGGCTTGAGATAATAATTTGGTATTTTTAGAGAATGTGCATGTCAAATTGTAAAGACTTGTTCTCAGTGCCCTCAGTTTTTACCTTTACCACACAATGATATTAATTCTCGAAGACTTATACTTAATCAATTATTGCAAATGAATACTCATATTTCTGATTTTCGAAGAATAAAATATGCACATGTGACTATTGATACCTTTTCAGGCTTTCTAGTTACAATTGCCTTAGCAGAAAAAGCAATTAAAAATGTAATTAGTCATTGCCTACATTATTTTTCTATGCTTTGTGTTCCAAATAAGATTAAAACAGATAATGGAACTGACTATTACAGTCAAACATTTGAGATGTTTTCTCAACAATTTAATGTTACCCATATTACTTGGATTCCTTATAATTCTCAGGGACAAGGTTGTTAAACATATTCATGGTACTCTGAGAAACTGGCTTTTAAAAAAACAAAAGAGGGGGAATTATATTCTCGTGTACATTATTTAAATCACACTTTTTATTTTTAAAATTTTAAAATTTGGATGCTAAGGAACTCTTTGCTGAGTGTCTATAGCATCTTACAACTAGACATACTCATGTCTAGGTGAGATGGAAAGATCCACTTATTGCATATGGCATGATTCTGATCAAGTATTTAATATGGGGAAGAGGGATTATTTGTGATTTTTTCCACAGAATGCTACAGGAGCTTACTAGCAAGCAGAGCAATTGGTGTGACATGCTGCCCTGTGAGCTTGCTGAGTGACCTGACAATGGTGACCTTGCTGAGTGCCCTGACAATGGTGACCTTGCTGAGTGCCCTGACAATGGTGACAGGAAAGCTGTATTGGGTGTATGTTTTTGATCCACCTTTGCTTGCCTATGTCCCATATTAAATGAGCTGTCGTGCTTCAAGCTTTTAGACCTTGTGGGACAGAGAACATGGAGACTGTGGAAACTTACTTAGAAAAATTAATCAAAAGGAGGTGTTATAATACTCTTTTCTTTCCTTTAATGTGACCAGTTATTCTGACACAATCATGGACAGATCAAGAAATAAATCCAATATTGTAGGTTCCAATTATGAAGATAGCTAAAAATCTTTATTAGACAGTTTACCTGGCTGTAAGAGCCACTATTTCCCAAGAAATAACAGTTTTTCTGTTGATTCTCAAAGCCACCTCCCCCACACCAGGAGGCCAGAGCCAGAACTTGAGTCTGATCATTGCTAATTTGCAACTGAATTGATTGCTTGGGACATTCTGCTGCTTTTAAACTTTTGACTTGGTCTTTCAAGCAGGTTAGTTACCTTCATACAGGATCATCTTCAGAAAAGCTCTGTTATGGCAGTTATTCATCACCATGGAGAAATACATTGAGTGAATATTGTGGCTTTGGTCTGATTGGGAAAAAGGTGAGCTATGAAAGCCTGCAGTCAATGACAGACCACTGTTTTTATGCCTCTCATCAACCTAAGACAGAGGCATGTGCTAAGAGGCCATGTTTATTAATAATGGACACTAATAGACCGTGTTTGTGCAAATAAACACAAACAAGCTGCATGTGACCTCCAAGATGGGAAAGAGGGAGACCATTAGATCCAATCCTAAGACAGATGAGGCTGCCAGCCACCATAATTCCCAGGCAGGACTATGGAACATAAGTAAATCTTATGCCCCAGTCCTGCTACTTTTTAATAAATAAAAAGGGAAGAATTGTGACCTCTCCCCAGCCTGGAGCAGGTGGATTCAGACCTTGCTGTGCCACAGCTGACTTGTCCACCTAATGTGCAACCTCCACCTTAAGCGAAATCTTTTGTCCTCCAAGTCTATAACTTCCTGAAAGGAGCCACTATCTCCTGAGCTGCTGAGTCTGTCTTCTTGAGGAGCTCTGGACAAAGCAACAAGATGTTGATGAGGCAACAAGATCCTGACATAGTGGGGCATAGGTTTCCCCTTTTTAAAAACTCAGACCCCTAAGTAAACATTGAACCTGATAAACAACTTCAGCAAAGTAGCTGGATATAAAATCAACTCAAGCAAATTAATGGCCTTCCTCTATACAAAGTATAAACAGGCTGAGAAAGAAATTAAGGAAACAACACTTTTCACAATACTGACAAATAATATAAAATACCTTGATGTGACTCTTACTAAGCAAGTGAAAGATCTATATGACAAGAACTTTAAGTCTCTGAAGAAAGGAATAGAAGAACATCTCAGAAGATAGAAAGATCTCCCATGCTCATGGATTGGCAGGATTAATACAGTAAAAATGCCCATCTTGCTGAAAGCAATCTACAGATTCAATGCAATCTTCATCAAAATTCCAACTCAATTCTTCACAGAGTTAGAAAGAGCAATTTGCAAATCCATCTGGAACAAAAAAAAAAAAAAACTAGGGCAGCGAAAACTATTCTAAACAATAAAAGAACATCTGGTGGAATCATCATCCCTGACTTCAAGCTGTACTACAGAGCAATTGTGATAAAAACTGCATGGTATTGGTACAGTGACAGGCAGGTAGATCAATGGAATTGAATTGAAGACCCAGAAATGTGTCCTCACATCTATGGTCACTTGATCTTTGACAAAGGAGCTAAAACCATCCAGTGGAAAAAAGATAGCATTTTCAACAGATGGTGCTGGCTCAACTGGCAGTCAGCATGTAGAAGAATGCAAATCAATCCATTCCTATCTCCTTGTATGAAGTTCAAGTACAAGTGGATCAAGGACATCCTCATAAAACCAGATACATTGAAACTAATAGAAAAGAAATTGGGAAAGAGCCTTGAGCACATGGGCACAGGGGAAAATTTCCTAAACAGAATGCCAATAGCTTATGCTCTAAGATCAAGAATTGACAAATGGGACCTCATAAAATTCCAAAGCTTCTATAAGACAAAGGAAACTGTCAATAGGACAAAATGGTAACAAACAGATTGGGAAAAGTTGTTTACCAATCCTATACTCAGTAGAGTGCTAATATACAAGACAAAGAACTCAGCAAGTTGGACTCCAAAAAACCAAATAAACCTATTAAAAATGGGGTAAAAAAGAATTCCCAACTGAGGAATACCAAATGGCTGAGAAGCACTTAAAGAAATGTTCAGCTTCCTTAGTCATCAGGGAAATGCAAATCAAATACAACTCTGAGATTGCAGCTCACACCAGTCAGAATGGCTCAGATCAAAAACTCAGGTGACAGCAGATGCTGGCATGGTTGTGGATAAAGAAGAATACTCTATCAATAATGTTGGGATTGCAAGCTGGGACAACCAATCTGGAAATCAGTTTGTCGGTTCCCCAGGAAATTGGAAATAGTACTACCTGAGGACCTAGCTATACCACTCCTGGGCATATACCCAGAAGATGCTCCAACAT
>JADRCC010542466.1:0-11723 GCA_019843855.1 Hylomyscus alleni
CTGTGTCCTTACAGGCTCTTTCTTTTGTGTATGACTATGTCCTTTTCTTTTCAAACAAGGACACCAGCTAGATTGGATTAAAGCTCACTGGTCAAGACCCCATTTTAACTTTCATTATCTCTTCAAATACCCTGTTTCCAAATATAGTCATATTCTGATGTACCAGGGGGTTGAGACTATAATGTAAGGATTTTGAATTGACAAAATTTAGCCCACACATTTTCACTTCACCCATGGCACTACTTGCTTTCTGACATGACAAATGATGGTGTCTAGAAACAAGCAATGAATAAATAGACTTAAACAAGTTCAACTGCGATTATTGAATAGTAATGTTTTAGAAGGGTGAAAGCTTAATTCCCATGAGAAATGGTGTCCTATTCAAATGACTCTTATCAGATAATTTACAGAGATCTTTTTAGCTTTCTTCACAGAAACACCAATGGATTCTTTGATCCTTTAAGGATGACACTGACATACATAAACAACACTATAAAGAAAAGAATGGGAACAATGGGCAAAGATGACCTTGGAGAACAAGGATAGGGATATAGGGCAGGAGAGAGAGTGTATGTGACCCTAAACCCAATGGGGTCAACAAGGACCAGTACACATTTTGTCAGAGCTATGTATTTATCACCCCCCAAAAAAATTCTTTTGATTTCCTTAAGAGTTGGTATAATGGCCAATGTTTATTGACAGTGTGGTAAAATGTAAAATGACCTTGAAGATGTGCTGCTGAGCATGCTGTGAAATATCTTGATAACATTAACTGAAGTGGGAAGACCCACCCACTGTAAGTGACACCATTCCCTAGGCAGAGGATCCTGCACTATATATAATAGTGAAGAACATATGTGCTAAGCTTTAGTGTACATACATGCATTAATTCTATATTCTCTTTGCAGACACAATGTGATCTCCATTTCTATTCCTGATGCTGTGATTTCCCTTCCATAGGGTAATGCAACCAAAAACTTGCATGACATAAACTCTTTCACCCTCAAGTAGTTTTTGTCACAGTATTTTATCACAGTCACAGAGAAGAAATTAAGATAAATGTAGAAGTTAATTAGTAGCAGACTGAGGTTTCGGTTCACGTAGAATAGGTTCAGATCCTGGACAGCAATAGGAGTTGGATAAAAGTATGGAAGCGAGTTGGCTAGACATAAGCCCTAAACATGTCAAGGGTTTTGTAAGGAATCCAATGGTCTTTGCCAACTGGCTTGGCATCTATATTCAGAAAGAATCTGAGAGAAACTGAGAAGAGGCTGTCAGCCAAGCAAAGGTAGAACCATCAAATTCTGAGGACATGAGCCCTCATGGGCAGCATGTGTCTATGGATGTAGGCCAAGAGTAAGAGTAGCCTCTGGTAGATGGCAGCAGGAAAAGAGAGTGCAATGGCACAAAAAAGACTGCAAAGGGCTGGAGACAAACAAAACTGGCTGGTTAATGTAAATCTCAGCCAGAAGCAACAGCATGAGAGGGACTCTGGACTGTTTTGGAGTCTGTAGGCAACACATGGAGAATAGTATACATAATACACTTGACTTCAACTAGAGCTTAGGTTGGTTCCTATGCATGTTGGTGGCAGCAGAAGTTGGAAATCTGAAAATAAGGGATTACTGAAGAAATCCTGACTGAGCTTGGCTGGGAGATAGAGTGATGCAGCAGCCAGACCTGGTAACTAGAGCGTTGACAAAGGCCAATTCACAGTTCAGCTTGCTACAAAATGACCCCCAAATGACTCAGGGGCCTTGTAGCGAAGCATGGAGCATACTAACAAAGGCTAAAAACAACACCAAGAAAAGTACAGAGAAGGGAAGAAATGGTGCTGGTGGTGAGAGAGCCAAGGAAGACATGGGTTTAAGCAACCTTTGATGATGAGAGCCAAGGATTTGAGTCAAGTAAACAGAAGGGAAACTGGATTAAGCAAGAGACACAACCCGACTAGGTTAGTATCTGTGAGAGGTGGCAAAGGAAGCACAAGAGACAAGGCTCTGAGAAAACCATGTTCTGTTGGGAGTACAAGAGAAGAATGGAATTTCCTCCCATTGAAGACATCTAGGAGTCACTATAGATGCACCTTCACCATCTCACTGATGGTCCAATGCCCGCCTAATCTTATGAATGAAAATGGTGAATGAAGGCTTATGTCACCTGTGTAGTAGTGAGACAAAGATACCATAGTCCTAGGCTGTTGGGAGAGGTGAATATTCCAGTCACTCCCCAGCTTCTCTATAAGGAGACTAGTGTTGAGGGCTGGAGAGACTCCAGGGCAAAGCACTTTCTTGCTGTGCCTATAGCCCTAAGTTCCATCCACAACACCACAAATAAGGAAGTAAAATCATTCATACACTCAGAGAGAAGAGTTTTTACCCATGGATTGCTCCCAGGCAGCTTTTATTTTGATATTTTTCCCAATGGCATGTACTATTGTAGGTACATGTGCCTCAAGATAAAAGGAGCTTTGGAAAAATCTAAGTGGGGCCATAAATTCAGAGAACCTTCACGGGGCTGTCTGGAGTAGGAGCTCTCCATTCTGTTTCTGTTCTCTACCTTCTGTCCTCATGGCTGCTTGCAGTTGCTCTACTCCACAGAATTCTGAGGGAAAAGACTTGGCCATGAGGACATACCTGGCTTAAGAGGAGCCCTTATGTCTCATGATGCGTCTTATAATCACCCTCACACAGGGTTCTCTAGGTTGTTGTTTTACTACCAACTCTCTCCTTGCATATGGGGTTCCATGGGTTGATTTTAACTACCTATTGTCACCTATATACAGGCTCCCTGAGTTACTCTTTATCTATATACTATGTCCCATTTCTGACTATCTTGTCCCTCTTCTTAGCAATGCTCTCAGGTAAATATGTCATGTGACTTCATATTCATTCCTTAGGTTGTAAGTACTTCTGGACTTGCTGGTCCCTATGTTCAGAACACCCTGGTAGTTGTATCCTCATGCCATTGTTCATTTCAGCCTTGCTGTCTCCAAATGAACTCATGCTGCCCCTCATTCATTATTGCGTCCTCAGCTTGCCCCCTCCTTCACTGTGTCCTGACAGCTGGGCAGGCAGCTGCTCCCACACATGCTCAGCATGATACACTGTGATGTGACTAAACGGATGGAGCAAAGATCAGGGAGCAAGGAAAAGGTGGATGTAAAGGGCTAAGGCAGCAACCACAGTGTAGAGAGGCAGCTTGTGTGCCAGAGAACTACTAGCTTTTTTTAAAAAAACATGAATTGACAAATAGACAGATCAGCTCAAATGGTTATCTGTCTCAGGAAATGAAAGTCCACTGCCCTAGTGCACAGTAAGCATGTGCATACATGCACACGCACGTGCACGCAGATACACACACACACACACACACAGAGTCACATATTCTTACAGAGTTGTATAACGCACCATATGTGGTGATTTGAATAGGTTTGGTCCCATAGATTCATGTGTTTGAATGTTGGTCCATTGGGAATGGCAATATTAGAAGGTGTGGCCTTGTTGGAGGAAGGGTCTCACTGTGCAGGCGGGCTTTGAGGTGTACTATGCCTACGCTCTACCCAGTGTGGAATCAGGCATTGGTCCTGACTGCTGGCAGAATACAGTCTCCTTCTGCTGCCTTCAGATCAAGATGCAGAAGTCTTGGCTCCTCCAACAGCATGTCTGCCTGAACACTTCCGTACTTCCTACCAAAACTATATCATATTCCATACAGCAAATGCTCATATACCACACTACTCACTCTCCTATGCACCCCCTCACACCCGTACATATTCACCTATCTACCCATATACTCACACTTTCACCTGCTCCTGTTCTAGCCATCCTCAGTGTGTTTTCAAGCTCAATACTCCTAAGATGGGTCTTTACTCAGCCTTGCTTGGAATGGCTAACACCTGTTACTTTTCACATGTAGCTACCCAAAGGGCCTATGACATCCCCACCCCCTACTGCTAGGGCTCAGTCTCTTTAGATCAGTATCCAAAGAAAGACCTTACAGTGCACTCTCTGTGAAGCCAAGCATAAATGTTACTTCAGACGGACTTTTCCCTGTGTCAAATAGTTTCTTTTAGCTGCCTCAAAGATAAGATACATAAAATTCAGAATAGAATTCCTGTCATTCTCTGTGAAAGCCTGACTGGCAGCTTTCAAAGGTCCCTGCTTCTCCCTTTCCCCCTTTCCAGGCACTGCCTTGGGGAATGACAACATTTTGAAGCCAGCATTATTTTTAAAACCTCCGATACACTGACTGCTTCCATTCTTCACCATCCTTGTTAGCTCTTCAAAGAGAAGACATGGTCCCTTTCTTACACATCCCCGGAGCCTGCCCTCTTCTGTCATCTGGATGCATCCTCCCCAATGATTGCCCCTTGGATAGTGATCCCAGAGGCTATTATCCCCACAAAATAGCAGGTTCTTTGCTTCAAATCCAGTGAGTGTTGATGCTCTTCCTCACTAGCCTGGCCTGTACAGATCTCAAAGGTGAAGAGTTCTGGATAACCACGATTAGGTTTCTCTTAAGTATCCAAGGCCATGTCTTCTCTTGGACCTCATAACAGACAGCTTACTATAGGAAGCAGTTACTGGACTCTGCCAACTCAAAGGTCATCTCCTCTTCCCCTATGTTCTTCTTAATTTTTTTGAGTACTGTCACAGGGAAACAACCCATACTGATTGACTGGCCTTACTAACACTGTGTGGGTACTGTAGAAGAACATAGCTTATGGTGGAAAGAAATTAACTTTAATGATAAAAATTAGTCATGTATTATTCTCCTGTTAGATGTCTGCCAATGTACCCACAGTTCATTCAGTCACTTATGTTTGAAATGCTTTAGAAAACCCCTTCATGTTAACAGGATGTACCATCAAAGCTTTAATGTTTCTCAAAATACTCTAGGATGCCACCTTGATCTAAAACTCTCCCTTGATCCTCAGATGTATGGCTTTTTGTATGCTCATATGACTAACACAAAACCACTGAAACTACTGCCTGTGATAGGTGTGTATAACCACGATCAGGGTTTGATTCTCAAATCTGTCTGTATTTCAAATAGATCTTGGTGGAGTGACATGAATTACCTTGAATGCTCTGCCTAGTACTGTTCACATCTAGCAACTGGCTGCTTGAAATGTGGTGTCTTAATTAGGGTCTCATTACTGTGAAGAGACACCCTGACCAAGGCAACTTTTATAAGGGCAACATTTAATTGGGGCTGGCTTACAGTTTCAGAGGTTCAGTCCATTAATAACATGGTGGGAAGCATGCAAGCAGACATGATGCTGGTGGGGCCAAAAGTTAGACATCTTGATCTGAAGCCAACCAGGAGAGATACTGTCTCTTCCACACTGGGCAGTGTTTGAGCATAGACCTCAAAGACCACCCACACAATGACACATTTTTCTCCAATAAGCCCATGTCTACTCTAACAAGGCCATATTTCCTAATAATGCCACTCCCAGCGCCAAGCATATTCAAACCATCACATGTGGTAAATACACTGGAGAGCAGAACCACTGACTTCATTTATCTTTAATTTCTAAAAATTCATAATTTGATTTTACTCTTTAAAAAAATGTGTGTATTAAAGTACAATCCACAAACCACAAGAAACTCAAGAAGAAGGAAGACCAAAATGTGGACATTTCATTCCTTCTTAAAAGGGGGAACAAAATACCCACGCAAGGAGTTACAGAGACTAACTATGGAGCAGAGACTGAAGGAAGGACAATTCAGCCTGATATAGCTGACTCCTGAGAGGCTCTGACAGTACCTGACTAATACAGAAGTAGAGGCTCACAGCCATCCATTGAACTGAGTACAGGGTCCCCAGTGAAGGAGTTAGAGAAAGAACCAATGGAGTTGAATGGTTTGCAGCCTCTTGGGATGAACAACAATATGGACTGACTAATGCCCTCAGAGCTCCCAGGGACTCAACCACCAACCATGGTAGGACTGATTGTTTTGGCAGAATGTGTATAGTAGAAGATTGCAAAGTCAGTCATTAATGGAAGGAGAGGCCCTTGGCCCTGTGAAGGTTCTGTGCCCCAGTGAAGGGGAATAACAGGGCCGATAAGTGGGAGAGGGTGGGGTGGTAGGCATGGGGAGGGGGAAGTAACAGGGGTTTGTTCTTGTTTTTTTTGTTTGTTCATTTGTTTGCTTTTTGGAGGTGAAACTGGGAAAGGAGAAATCAGATGACATGTAAATAAAGAAAATATCTAAAAATATAAAAAATAAAAAAATAAATTCAAAAAAAGAAAAAAGTGTGTGTTGTGGGGTGCTGGGGTGAATGATGGCTATGTGTTCTTGACTGCAAGTACTCTCATACTCTCATAGGCTAAAAGATGGCCCCAGGTTCTCCATGTATCCAAAGGGTGGAGCTACATGAGATTGTCAGCTGTGTAATGTAGATATTATGAACCAACTCCAGTTCTCAGCGAGAGTAAGGCATTCTGTTAACCACCAAGCCATCTAACCCCATCTTTACTTTTTTTAATCTTTTCTTTTATTAGATATTTTCTTTATTTACATGTCATATGATTTCTCCTTTCCCAGTTTCCCTTCCAAAACAAAAACAAAAACAAAAAACAACAGCAAGAACAAACCCCTCCTCCCTCCCCCTCCCAGTTTGCCACCCCTCCCTCTCCCGCTTATTGGCCCTGGCATTCCCCTACACTGGGGCACAGAACCTTTGCAGGGCCAAGGGCCTCTCCTTCCATTGATGACCAACTTGGCCATCCTCTACTATACACATGCTGCCAGAGCAATCAGTCCCACCATGTGTATACTCCTTGGTTGGTGGTTTAGTCCCTGGGAGCTCTGAGGGTACTAGTTAGTTCATATTGTTGTTCCTCCTAAGGGGCTGCAAACCCTTCAGTTCCTTCAATTCTTTCTCTAGTTTCTTCATTTGGGGACCCTGTACTCAGTTCAATGGATGGCTGTGAGCCTCTACATCTGTATTAGTCAGGGACTGTCAGATCCTCTCAGGAGATAGCTATATCAGGCTGAATTGTCCTTTCTTCAGTGTCTGCTCCATAGTTAGTCTCTGCAACTGCATGGTATTAGAACAGTGAGAGGCAGGTAGATCAATGGAACAGAATTGAAGACCCAGAAATGAACTTACACATCTATGGTTACTTGATCTTTAACAACGGAGCTAAAACCATACAGTGGAAAAAAGACAGCATTTTCAACAAATGGTGCTGGCTCAACTGGTGGTTAACATGTAGAAGAATGCAAATTGATCCATTCCTATCTCCTTGTACAAAGCTCAAGTCCAAGTGGATCAAGGACCTCCACATCAAACCAGATACACTGAAACTAATAGAAAAGAAAGTGGGGCCTTGAGCACATAGACACAGGGGAAATTTTTCTGAACAGAACACCAATAGCTTATGCTCTAAGATCCAGAATTGACAAATAGGACCTCATAAAATTGCTAAGCTTCTGTGAGGCAAAAGACACCGTCCATAGGACAAAACAGTAACCAACAAATTGGGAAAAGATCTTTACCAACCCTATAGCTGATAGAAGGATAATATACAATATATGCAAAGAACTCAAGAAAATAGACTCCAGAGAACCAAATAACCCTATTAAAAAATGGAGTATGGAGCTAAACAAAGAATTCTCAACTGATGAATACTGAATAGCTGAGAAGCACCTAAAGAACTGTTCAACATCCTTAGTCATCAGGGAAATGCAAATCAAAATAACCCTGAGATTCCACCTCACACCAATCAGAATGGCTAGGATAAAAAACTCAGGTGACAGCAGATGCTGGAGAGGTTGTGGAGAAAGAGGAACACTCCTTCATTGCTGGTGGGATTGCAAGATGGTACAACCACTCTGGAAATCAGTTTGGCGGTTCCTCCGGAAATTGGACATAGTTCTACCAGAGGACACAGCTATACCACTCCTGGGCATATACCCAGAAGACGCTCCAACATGTCATAAAGACACATGCTCTACCATGTTCATAGCAGCCTTATTTATAGTAGCCAAAAACTGGAAACACCCCAGATGTCCCTCAACAGAGGAATGGATACAGAAATTGTGGTACATCTACACAATGGAGTACTACCACTAAAAACAATGAATTTATGAAATTCTTAGGGAAATGGATGGATCTGGAGAATATTATCCTGAGTGAGGTAACTCAATCACAAAAGAACACACATGGTATGCACTCTCTGATAAGTGGTTATTAGCATGTATTCAGAATACATGTAGTACAATCCACAAACCACAAGAAACCTCAAGAAAAAAGAAGACCAAAATGTGCACACTTCATTCCTTCTTAAAAGGGGGAACAAAATACCCATCTTTACTTTTTAAATGCTCTAGAAGACTGGTCTATACTACATCTAGGAAAACATAAAACACAAACTTGAGAATCGAAAATCTTTGAGAAATGGGATGCATGTCCAACTCTGTAACATATGTCTTCATCAGCATCAGGGGCATGCTTAGTCATTTTCAGGCAAATTTCAAAATCTCACAGCCACTCCTTCTCCGATCGATCATTTGGCTGACATTTATAGGTCATCTCAGGCTCGGGAGGCAAGGATGGAACGCAGCTAGTGCTATGCATGACATGTACGCATCAATTTCTAACAACTAAAAAGCCTAGCCACATCCTTAATTTGTTAAATTCACGAGGCCAGATTCTTTTTTTTTTTTTTTTCTACACGACGGGAGGTTAAGACTTTTCAGCAACCTTTGACCTTGACCCAGAACTCTGGTGTTGCCACTGCCTGGGAAGCAGGCACAGTCCGGCTGCACACCAGTGAACCAGGGATAACCAAGGCTGGCTCCCTCAGGTACTCTCCAGAACCCCAGCATCTTATTTCCCCTGAAAGCCCTTCAGTGATGCTGCTGCAGTCCTGCTTGCTCAGCAGAGAGCGTCTCACGCTGGCCTACTTTCCCCCTCCATGTATGTGCTCACAGCACCACCTAGTGGCTGTGATTTTCAGCCCTGTTGTCTGACTAGAGTGCACTACCCAAGTTTCTTGGGGTTTATGTAGAACAGGCAGGTGGGCCTTTGGCTTTTCTAGGTAAATGTATGCCTACAGTTCACCACAATCTGTTGACTTTTTCTAGGGATGGAGACAATGCTGTCACAAATTCCACCATGAGTTTGTATTTCTGAAATGCCTGGTGCAAAACAAAACCATATAAGGTCCTGTGAATTAGTAAGAGACCAGCTCAAATGGTTCCTTCTATTCAGGCATAACTGTCTGCCAGAGCATTTTCTTCTGAAGCTGGAGCTGAAAGTATGAAGCTGAAACCCTCACCAGCTTGGGATTCAGCCCCAACCACCTTTTCTCCCACTAGACATTCACCAGAACCTCGTGAAGGTCGCAGCCCTTCATAATAGATAGCTCTGTTTAGGAAGAACCTCAATAGGCAGGGAATGCTATGATGTCAGCCGGACTATAGCAACACATTAAACTGAGATGACCCATAGCCTTGGAGAAGGGGTGAGTATAGGAAGACAAACATGTAGGAACAGTCCAATTGTGCATCATCTTAAATGTCAAAAGCAGCTACACTGAATGGATGCACTGACTATGGAATCACAATACAGCAGAATAATTCTACTCTTATTTTTCAGAGCAAGAAATATATATATATATGAGTTGTATTCTTAGAATTCCCTTGTTTGAACTTTTTTCTTTAAATATAAGCTCAAATCTTCACATAACTGGGAGAAACTAATCGTTTAGCAGGTTTGTGAATAAAAGAAGAATCACATATTTGTGTTTCTGTTTGGTTTTGTGTTTATATGTATTTGTATGTTTGTGTATCTGTGTGTCTTTATTCATTTGTATATTTCTTATGTTTGTGTGTTTGCCTGCCTGTTTAAGTGTGTTTTCAGAAACTGTATGACTACTTCCAGATTTAGTGATACACTATTGACATGTGAATCATAGAAAAAGTAAAGAAGGAAATGAAAAACTTCCTAGAATTAAATTTAAATAAAAATACAACTTATTAGAACTTTTTAATGGCAAATTGGAGGAAATCTTAAAAGAAAAGCTTATAGCGTGAATGCCTACAATAAAAATGAGGTGTCCAACCAAAGAGTACACATGGTAGGACTAATGGCTCCAACAGCATATGTATAGCAGAGGATGGCCAAGTCGGTCATCAATGGGAGGAGAGGCCCTTGGCCCTGTGAAGGTTCTATGCCCCAGTGTAGAGGAATGCCAGGAGCAGTAAGCAGGAGAGGATGGGGTGGTGAGCAGGGGGAGGGGGAAGGGAGCAAGGATTTGGTTTTTTTTATTTTTATTTTTATCTTTTTTGGAGGGAAAACTGGGAAAGAGGATATCGTATGACATGCAAATAAAGAAAATATCTAATAAAAATAATAAACAAAAAAGAAAGACTAAAAAAATGAAGTGTTAAGGAGAACATAGGGTTTCATACTTATAATTCTAGCAGGAGAAAGTTTGAGCCAGGAAGGCTGACTTTAGTTTAAACATGGGCTATATACACAGTGAGAACCTGTTTAACAAAATAAAGCAAAATAAAAACCAGGAAGATCACAAGTAAATTATTTATAATGCATGCCAAGGTAGTATTAAAATGTAAGCCAAACTTAAGGTAGTCGGCAATAAGAAATAAGGAAGGCCAGTCTGAAGATTATAGAATGAAGATGAAAAGAAACTCTCAAAGTCTAAATAAAGCAAATGTTACAAATAAAAACAAACTAAACAAAAGAGAGAAAATCCAAACTGTTAAAATTAAGCATGGTGTTACATTATAAAAGACAACAGTGAAAACCATAGGATTATTAGCAAACACTTAAATTATTTGAAAACAAGTGGACAACCTAAAGGAAATGTGTAAACTCCTACTTATAACCTACCAAAATTAACCACAGCCATTGTCAAGTTCTACAACTCACAGCAAACGTTGCAGACATAGGCAAGAAGCATTAACTGACAAGACAATACCTGATATCCAATGGAAGGCACCACATAGAAACTCCAACCCTAAACACCAGTTCCACAGAGAGAAACAAACAAAGAGAATGATTCAAGTATGTTCTAACAATTGAATGAAGAATGAATATATTTGAAAAGGATAAAGAAAGGAGGGTGCGGGGAAGAGAGAAAGAGATAGAACAAAAGGAAATAAGATAGTAAATCTACAATATAAAGCCAATTGCCAAAGTAAAAAGATGATAGAAATGAAAAACTCTTTCTTTCAGAATGAACATATTTATTTGTGTATTCTGTTGAGTTTTAGTCCTTTGCTGTTTTGTAATGTTAAATATTGGCCCCCAAGTCCCTACCAAGGATGAGAGAATCTGCACATAGACCCAAGTTACACTGAGTGACCTTCCTCCCTACCCAAGTTTTCACTGATTGGTAAAGATGCCTGCCATCTATTGCTGGGAAGAAGTGAGATAGGCCGGGCTTGAGGTTTCCTAGGCTTGGGGTCTGAGAAGCACCACAAACTGAAGAGAAGGAAGATGCCACGGGTTAGTTGAGTCAGGAAAACAGGACTGGGCAATTGAAGTTAAGAGAAGCCAATTATAATTTGGGGTTATTGATGGAGAAATAGGTTCTAATATCTTCAAGGGAAGATATCTGCCCAGCTCTAGTGCTGATTAAGGTTTATTATAATAATAAAAGTCAAGTGTCTTTTATCTATGAACTGAATGATCAAAAGTGAGGTAGAAGCCTGCAGTTGAGATTAAATATTTACACA
>JADRCC010542504.1:0-10756 GCA_019843855.1 Hylomyscus alleni
TATGACCAGCTGATATGGACTCCTGGACCCTTGCTGTGTTCCTACCTCACTCTCAGTAGCTAGGGCTACAGAACACTCTACCAGCACCAGCCTTAACACATCCACTCATTTTATAGATAAAGGTGTAGGATTACGCAGTGAGATATTATCAAACAATATATAAAGTGTTACCAGTCTGTGAATACATGTTTAGTAAAGATCAGTGATGTAATCAAATCTAACATTGCTTATTTTTAAAATAATAATTTGAAAATTTAGCTAAGATAAAGCCTAAAATGTAAAGGAAGCCCCCGGAAGTCAGACTGAATGTGCTTATCCCTTAGCTCAGCAGTTCTTTGAGTCTCTGCACGGCTGTGGTTGTCTGCACTGTTGTGACTGGCTCAGACTGCCAGAGAAGTGGATGGTGGGAGAGATGTGCACCACATCCTTCAGGGTTCAGGGGCATTTGTCATGTAGCCTGAGTGAGTGAGGGGACATGTCCTAAAGGAAGCCACTTGTTGAGCAGTTGTCTAAATAAATGTAACATCATTGAAAATACTGACAAATTGAGGGGTATAAAGAGTCAGAATGCAAACCCTTCTTTCTGCAGCCTGCTCTCCAATCTCAGTTCTTCTGTGTTATAGTTCAGATGGGTAAATCTGCTTATAGATCATTTTTTATGTATCACCAAGGTTTTTCCCCCACATAAGCTTGGGCTCATGTTATCCTATTGTGTAATTTCCTTCTCTTTCAGTGTAATAATTTAATCTCATGCACATATTCTCCTGTCAGTAAGACGGACTTCATTCGTGTATTTATTTTGAGATGAAGAGTGTTGCCTAGGTTGACTTAGAGCCGCCAGGCTCAAGGATCCTCCCACCTCTGCGCCTGAGTGCCTGGTTGCACGCCTTGCAACCTCATCTAGACACTTGCTTTCTTACCTATGGAAAAGATACCGTCATATCTATACCATTTTGATGATTGTACATCTTAGTTTTCAATTACATATCCTCGCAGAGATACACTTACTTGTTCTCAAGTGTGACATGAGTTTAAATGATGTATAGGGTAAGGGTGAATATTATGTTTTCCAGGCTGAGGGAACAGTGTGTAGTGTGACCAGCACTTGAAGACAGTGGGCAGCTGTCAGTCGGAAGAAGTACCCTGCTTCTGAGGTGTGCCGCCTCCTGTGCTCTTGAAGCATATGTAAGAAGATCTCATTGGTAATGGCACATGGGTACTGAATAAGTTAGGTTAAAAGCTTTAAAAATGTGTGTCCTCAGATGGAGCTGATAAAATATCTATTCAAAGGTCATCCAGGAAGCAGAAATAGGAAATAGGGTTTATATCCTGGCTGTCTTTTGTTTAGTCCATGAGAATGGGAAGGTAGTCTCCCATTACTATCCAATTAAAACAACTTCTGGTTAGTTCTTAAAATAACTATTGGAAAATTGCTAGGACATCAAGTAGGTATAAGAAAACAGTGTGGGACTGTGATTGGTGCTCCGTGGCACACTGCCTACTTGGTAATTAGCCTGGGAGTGGCAGGATGGCTTGACATTAAGACCACTTGAGGACCTGGAATCAGTTCCCCACATTGTGTCAGGAGGCTCAACTGTCTCAACTCCAGCTCCAGGAATCTGACGCCTCTGGCTTCTGTGGGCACTCGTGTGATTGTGTACATACCCACCTACATACATGTATTTACAAATGGATGCTAAAGCTAGCCTAATCATTTTATGATCTGTGCTATTGTGTTATCATCATGTTTACATAAAGGATAACTCTTAACCATTTCTATCTGTGTTCTCACTTAGAATGAAAATCTGTTTTTCAGGAGTAAAGATACCTTTAAAGAAATGAACTAACTTGCTCTCTATCCCATTCTTCTAGGGCTGCTTTGGAGGAGGTAGAAGGAGATGTGGCTGAGCTGGAATTAAAACTCGACAAGGTAAACTTTACATTTAAGTCTGAAGAACACTCACTCTTACTTCCCATAGTGAGCAATTAGCTCCCGCAACAGTAGCTGGTTTATTTCCTTGGGATCTCTGTGAGGACAGTGCTGTCATCCTGGCTTGCTGCCTGAGGAAACGAAGGTTGGAGATGTTGCGTAGCTTGCCTGTTGAAGGAGGAGTTGTCAGAACTGGTGTCGATGCCACACTTCAGAACCTCCCAGAGCTTTCTTTATATTGTTAGAAGTTTGTTTCTCCACCCTAAGGTTCTCAGTTTCCTTTCAAATACTTAATGGATTTCATATAGAGCCTGGATGACCTTTGTTGTAAATTTTAATGTGGCTAGGTTCAAATGCAAATAAAATTTGAATTGTTTATTCCCCCCCCCCCCACAGAATTTCTCTGTGTAGCCTTGGCTGTCCTGGAACTCACTCTGTAGACCAGGCTGGCCTCGAACTCAGAAATCCACCTGCCTCTGCCTCTCAAGTGCTGGGATTAACTGGCCTTGTTCATTTCATTTTTAAGCTAATTCCAGAAATGCTTAAAGTACTTAGTAGTTACACAGTTGAATTTTATGTAAGGGTAAATGTACCTTGGTTTCCATCCCCTCTGTTGTTGCATGTTTTTGGGTGTGCGTCCATAAGGCATTGTCTGCTGTATTCCAGACAGAAGCATCAGAGCTAGAAATACGTGACTTTGGCCCATCTATTTAGACTTTCCTCTGTAACTGCTGTTTGGTGACATCTCTCCAGATTCCTAGAGACAGGCGTATGCATAGGTTTAACATGCTTCTCCTGACAGTGATTTCTTATACTGTACAGTTGAATGGTATTGCTGTGACCTTAGCATAGATAGGCATCATCTGGGGACCTTTTGGCAGCATTTTATCAAAATTCTGGAATTCTAGAGACTTTCTTAACCAAAAGGGACTCTAACAGTGGAAAAACTTGACAGCATTTAAAATATTGCTCTCTGACCCTTGCCTTTGTCTTTTCTCAAAGATCCATAGTTATTTTCTATGTTTCTCTGGGTTAAGCTCTTGATTCCTTATAAAATAAATGAAGCTATTCAAATTCTTAAGCCATTGTCTTTTTGCCTTGGAGTTTTGGGTATCAGAGAGTAGAACATCAGGGACACAGGGGATGGGGATCATTGTCGGGGGCAGCAGGAAGGACTTGGGGGTGCTGCCTTCAGCTCACAGGTTTCCTCACATTGTACAGGACAAGTTCTGGTAATGATATCATTACCATTACCATGGTAAGTCACACCAGTGACAAACTGAGCTTGCTTGATGACTTAGTTCATGTTTAGTTTGCATGCCTTGTTACCAGCAGTAGTGCTCTGTCTTGTGAATCACGCTTTCTGCGTGCTGGTGTTCATGGTCTGATTATCCATTCTGTGAGGTGTTCTGCTGTTTGCCACCCTGCAGTGTCTTCACCGTTGCTACCTAGATCAAGGTGCGCTTGGTTTGTGTTGCCTGTCTGCGTAGTAGTTCTTTGAATCTCAGCTCAATTTCCACCACACTTCTGCCATTTTTTCTTTGTTTCTTGGTTTGCATCATTTCTTGAATGCACTTTCTTTTAAACTACTACAATATTATAATTTTTATTTTGTAGCAGAGCCTCGAGCTTGAGAGCACAGAGCGTGGAGTTGCCTAGTTTTGCTGGAGACGGTCGTGTAACTAAGTTACATAGGTTTGGACAAACTCCTCAACTCTTTTGGGCCTTGGTTTCTTACTTTTTAAACCAGGGAAAATTAGGGTATTTGTTTGTCTCTTAACAGAGGTGTTAAAAAAAATGACACAAAGTGTTGTATGTAAAGTACCTCGCATGGTTCTTGGTGCACGGTCTTTGAGGTGAGGTGTGTGTTTGACGACTGTCACACATGTGACACACAGTCTGACATTGTTGTGAGGTATGTGTTTGACGACTGTCACACATGTGACACAGTCTGACATTGCTGTGAACCCTTTTGTGTTTCTTTAATTCAGGGGTGTAG
Organism: Hylomyscus alleni; assembly: GCA_019843855.1. Taxonomy (NCBI): domain Eukaryota; kingdom Metazoa; phylum Chordata; class Mammalia; order Rodentia; family Muridae; genus Hylomyscus; species Hylomyscus alleni. Next base: position 3,930 of record JADRCC010542504.1, read on the forward strand.
ATAAGAGGCTTCCTCTGCATCTCACTGCTGTAGGGCTTAGTCCGTGTGGATGCTTTCATGTTCTTTTAGGTGGGCTTGGGTGTGAAACCTTTTGTACATATTTCACAAACAAATGGTCTGTCTGCTGTGTGTGATTTTACATTTTCTCAATCTGCATTATTAGAAAATGCCTTACCATGTGTCTGACAGCCAGTTTGCTCCCGATGGTGACCCTAAAACACTCCCTCAGAAGCTGCCACTGGCATCTGGTGTCCAGCCCGGAGTCTGCCTGTTTTCCCCCTCGCTCATTACATATTAAATGCTAAAAAGCTTGAGGTATCTGGGACCCCAGATCTTTGGATTCCAGAGTCTGCATGGATTCTCCTCATTCCTCAGCTCTTTCAAAATTTCTTCTTGAACCTTAAGCATAGTTGCTGGAGACTTGCTGTCCTGACTTGGGGAGGGACAGTTTCTTTTAGTGTGTCACTGGAAGGACTGTCATAATCCCCCTTTCTTCACTATTATCATCCTGAGCGTCTCCAGTGGGCAGTTTAATCTAATCCCATACTTTGACCATTTTTTAAACTAGACATCATGCTTCTGAGAACAGAGTTCATCTGAAAACTGGGTACCAAGATCTGACCCAGTGACGTCATCCACATCCTCCTTCATGGAAATCCGTATCACACACATGTAGGCATGAAGGCAATCTATAGCTGACTGAAGAACTGTCTACCTCAGAGAAGGTGTTTAGTGATCATCCTTGTTAGATCACATGCTTTCAGACACACTGCTGAGAAACTCCATGAACAATTCAGGCCATTTTCTTAATGCCTTAAACACCAAGATCTGGATCAGAATAACTGTGATCCAAGGCAGGCCAGATGGGGGCCTAGCACAGCCACAGACACTGGCTGTGGGGCCTGCATTCAGTCTCACACAGGCCAGGACAAGAATGGGCCTGGGGGCAAGGTGGGTGGTAGTGTTTTGGAATTTTTTTTTTAGTTTGGGAGGGGGCAAGATGGGGACATTGTACATGCCACTGATGGAAGCAGCTGCCCCGGGGATGAACAAGGGTGTCTGGTTAGCCGCAGATGCCTTCGCCTCTGTCTTCCTTTGTAGATCGCAGCTGCCCCGGGGATGAGCAAGGGTGTCTGGTTAGCCGCAGATGCCTTCGCCTCTGTCTTCCTTTGTAGATCATTTTAAAATTTATTTCATTGTACTTTTCGAGGGGGCATAACTTTTTTTATTTGAGATAAAATTCACCTAATGTAAAGAATGTATTTAAAAATGGTTTTTAGTATAGTCATGGTGTTGGACGTCATTACTTTGGTTTAATTTCCAAGACATTTCCCTCTTCCCCAAAGAGGAGCCTGCTGCTGCTGCCAGGTTCCCTCTGTCCTGTGTGTCCTAAGTTAATTTCTGTCTCTGTGGATTGTCTCTTCTGAATATTTTTGTTTGTTTGTTTGTTTTTGTTTTCGAGACAGGGTTTCTCTGTATAGCCCTGGCTGTCCTGGAACTCACTCTGTAGACCAGGCTGGCCTTGAACTCAGAAATCCACCTGTCTCTGCCTCCCAAGTGCTAGGATTAAAGGTGTGCGCCACCACCGCCCAGCAATATTTTTTATAAATGGGATCGCGTATCAGTTAGTCACATAAGACTGGCTGCTTTCACTTAAGATAACTAAAAGTAAAATAAGTAAGCATGCTTATACTTTTTAATTATTGAGAGAAGAATCTTATTTTGTTGTCTAGGCTGGTTTTCAACCCCCATGCTAGTGATTCTCCTGCCTCAGCCTCTTAGAGATATGCTACAGGCATTACCATGCCCAGTAGGATTCCCCTGTGTGAAGCTTAGGGATGTAATCTGCACCATGAAGGCCCAGCATGCTTGGTAAAGCTGCAGTCCGCTGCAGTGCAATGGGAGACACCTTTCCCTGGGGATCCCAGGTCTCCCGTCCCCACTGTGGCCCTGTGTGACTGACTGCTCTCTAACACTGACACGGTGCTTTCTCTCTGCTCGCTGGGAATGGTTTTAGTTTTCCTTCCTAATCTAGAAGCAACCTGGTCCTTTGCGGTTTTCTGTGCAAACCCTCAGCCGTCTTTCTCCTTTCCCTTGTCTGCCACTTCTGTTTCCTATAAAGCAAAACAGAAACAAGTATCAATGAGAAAGCTTGCCCACAGGAGGCCCACAGGAGGCGAGCTCTGCTGAGCAGTGACCATGCACCTGTAGTTGCTTTGCTGAGGGATTTTTATGTGCTCTCTCTGGATAGAAGGTTACCACACCTTCTCGTAGGTTACCACACCATTACCATTGTTACGTATTACATAGATGAGGAAATGCAGGTTTGTTAAGTTGAGGTCACCTAGACCCTCATAGGTGGCATTAGGATTTGAATCTAAATAGATTGGTCTGAAAAATCCTGTTTTAATCATGTTATACTATGTATTAGCCTCTCCTTTTAATTTAATTATCTTTGATATTTAATTTGTTGAGTAACATTACCTACATGGAACAAAATTCAAAGGCAAAAGAGGTGTGTGCCCAGTAAAAGTTGCTCACTGCCTGTTCCTTTGCTAGAGGAGCCCTCTGGCCTAGTTTTTATTCGTTCTTGCATTCTAAGCATGCAAAAGGATTTCCATTTCAATTAAAACATTAGTACTTTTAAAAATCTGATTTTTCCCTATGTTTTGGATGCTATTATTTGTTACCTGTGGTAGAACTGTCTTTGTTTTTGGTGCTAGCGATTGAATTTGAGCCTATGGCATGTTAGGCAACCTCTAAAGCAAGCTATACCTCTAGCTCTGTGTATTTGATTATATTGCTTGTACATATCACACAGGTATCACATGGGTGAGTCACAATGAAGGCATCAATGAGGGAGAAGAAGCCGGAGAGGCTGGTGCAGGCTCAGTTCTGAGGCTTTATTCAATGCCCAAAACAGGCATTGGGGAAGAAATTGTTTTGGTTTTTTTTTTCTAGTGGTTTCCAGCAGAGGTTGTTTAATCATCTCAGACATCTGTCTGATGGGACTCCGGCGCAGCAAGGGTAACCTGCGTTCCTCAGGGTTCCACAGCTTAGCATCTAGTCACATTGTCACCACGCTGTTGCTCACTTACCCTTCCTTTCTTCTACCACCTAGTTTTTTGGGTGTGTGCCAGGAACTGAGTAGGGCTCTTCACGTGGGCAAGCGCTCTGCTGCTGAGCTCCATCCTGGCTCTCCTAGGAGATTTAATGAATACTTAGGAGCTTAAACCATGGATTTGAATTTGACTTGATAAAAAGTTGGCATGCTGTCAGACAGCCTCTGGGTCCTCCGGGTTGACTTTTTGGTATAACTCTTCCTGTGCATTTACTGTGTAAAGCAAAGGACGTTATAATTTCTAGTTTTTGATGAAATGTAATCTGTATTGAGTGGGTTATCTCAAGTAGCAAACACTAATCCTTCCCCAGCAAAGACACTATAAGATCAGTCCCTTCTAATCTCTTTTTTCTTTTTCAGCTTGTGAAGCTTTGTATCGCAATGATTGACACTGGCAAAGCCTTTTGTGCTGCAAATAAACAGTTCATGAATGGGATTCGAGACCTGGCCCAGTATTCTAGCAATGATGCTGTGGTTGAGGTTGGTATCACTGAAATTACAGGTACAGTGATTCTCACAACAGAACAGCATGTGATTGTGCGCTAATTGAACAAGTTATATATATTGATATATAAAATTAATTAGTAAATAAAACAATAAAAGTTAGCTCACTTTAGTCTAGTGTTACTAACTTGTATGATTAGAAAGTGAATTTTTCAAAAAAGATTTTGAGTCTCTATAGAACTATATACCCTTTCTAAAAATATTAAGTGTGTGTGTGTATTTAGTTCTATTGCATACATAACTTTTTCAATAACTAAACATAAAAAAGAATGAAATTTTGTCTAGAAAGGTTTTGCTTAACTATCACCACAAGCCAGTTAAAAACATCAGCTAATTGAACAGCAAATGGAAAAGCGCAGCAGAAGGACTGCCATTCCTTGGAGTCATCTTCTACAGTTCTTGTTGTTATTTTCCTTTGTTTTGATTTGATTTGTTTGCTTGTTTTGGAGACAGGGCTTCTCAGTGTAGCCTTGGCTGTCCTGGAACTTGATCTCTAGACCAACCTGGCCTTGAACTCATAGAGATCTGCCTGCCTCTGCTCCCTAAGAGTTGGGATTTAAAGGTATGGTGCTCCCACTGCCCAGGCTGCAGTTTTGTTTTTTAAGGTAGTTAGTTGTACATTAAAGTTTGATTTGTTGTGTGCATATTTAGCACCACTGCCCAAATCTTGCTTTACAGTATTCAAGTTTACATTCAGATAGCTGAATAATGAGCTGATGTAGCTGCCATGGTCAAGAACAGAAACAGGTCACCAGTAGTTGATTGTGTAGTGGGCAGAGTATTAGCATGCTAAGAACAGGACCCAACTGTATGCTTGGTATATATGTATGTGTGTTAGCCTATTGTCCTGGATTAGCTTGGATCCCTTTCTGTATTCTGTAGTGTTACTGATTTTTTTTTTCTGTGATGAAAACTAAATGGTGAAGTAGCAGGTAGGTTTTGATAATTATTTGACCCATTGATGCTTGCAGGGTACACTATTGATAATATACGCTGTGGATGGGGCAGTAGTAATCCTTTGATTTTTCTAGGCCTCTGCATGTTGTCACATGTAGACTTGCAGTAGGCATGGCTCCTGCAGAGCATGTCCAGTGAGCCATTGAGATTGTCCTTGCAAGTAAATGTTACTGTACACAGGATAATTTGATTTTTCTGTCAGAAATGCTAATGTAATATTTTTATGACTCATTTTAGTAGCTGTTAAATGATTTGCTTTTCCTTTGGTTTCATTCTTACAGACAAGTTTGACCAAGTTTTCTGACAGTCTTCAGGAAATGATCAATTTCCACACAGTAAGTATATGTGAGTAGGGGATGCCAGGACTGGTGGCAACTCAAGCATCAGTCTTAGGAGATAACTCACTTGATGACTTGATTGGTTTGATGTTGGGGTGGATATAAAATACTCTGTATGTGTGGACAGTGGGGAAGAAGAAAAGTGAGCTTGCTTTATTTCTAATTCTAATATAATAAACCTTTTCTGCACTGAGTTTAATTATCAGTGCTTGTGTGAGCCATGGATAAAGAGTTACTTACTGGACAGTTTATTCATTTTATGAATAGTTTACCAATGGCTACACCACCGAATAAAATGATATTCTATCCCTGATAATAAACTTAATATCATAAAATAATACCCATTAAAGTTATTTTCCCACTTTGAGTCTGTGTCTTTTTTGAGGGGTGGGGAGAGGGTTGGGCTGGTTATATTGCAGCTGAAGTTTTATATCAATATTTATTATGGTTGTAGTTAGCTTTTTCAAAAACTGGCATGGACGGTCTTCTGCATTAAAAAATGTATTTATTTTTATGTGTATTTTATGTATATGAGTATTTTGTCTCCATGTATATACATACCTGGTACCTACAAAGGTCAGAAGAAAACGTCAGATCCCTCTAGAACTGGAGTTACAGATGATTGTAAATAACTGTGTGGGTTTTGGGAATCAAACCTGGGTCCTCTGGAGAAATAGCCAGTGCTCTTAACTACCGAGCCATTTCTCTAGGCCTTGAAAACATTATCATATCATAGTCTGGTTTTATAGTGTAGTTTCTGCAGTCCTAAGAGTTATTTTGGCCTTAGCTTGTAGTAGTAATCCCTTAAGTAGGTGCTTGCTCTGATGTGTCTAGTCTCATGGAAGGAGGTTGTTTCTCTTCTTATGTTGCAGAAGCTTAAGAGTATATGTATCTATTTACATATACGTCTTTTTGGTAGGAAATAATCATTTGGATTTAAGTATTATAGACCATTATTTGTCTTTTGGGTGTAATCAGTGAGAAATTGTGTTCAGTGTGCAGAATCAATGGTGACATAGATCTGCTTAGCAATGAAACGCACAAATGCCTGCTGTAAGGTTTAGAGGTTGGGAAGTTTTTGTGTGGATGTGCATACTGTATATGATAATTTAAATAAATTATATTGATATATAAAATTAATTAGTAAATAAAACAATAAAAGCTCACTTTAGTCTAGTGTTATTAAGTTGTATGATTAGAAAGTGAAGTTTTCAAAAAAGATTTGAGTCTCTATAGAACTATATACCCTTTCTAAAAATATTAAGTATGTGTGTGTATTTAGTTCTATTGCATACATAACTTTTTCAATAACTAAACATAAAAAAGAATGAAATTTTGTCTAGAAAGGTTTTGATTAACTATCACCACAAGCCAGTTAAAAATGCCAAGAAGCAACAACTGGCATAAAGATCAGTTTACTGTACAGAATCATCTAGTACAGCGTAATCATGCTGAAGATGATGTTGGCTATGCACACTTTCATTGTTAGAGATAGCTTGAGAAATAATGACAAGCTGTATTCTCGAGTTAGGGCCAAAATCCTTGATAGTTTTGGATAGTTCAAATTGGAGACACAAAGGGATGCGGTCTATAGCTTTGCCAAAATTCCTCTTTTAACTTTGAAAGTTAGCAGAGGAAGTCATCTCATAGCTTCTAAATAGAGCCCAGCAGCCGGAAACCACAGTTGTATCAAGTGGTTTACAGCTTTTAAAATTTTTATAAAATATAATCATCAGTGTCTTGTGTGTGGCTGATAGTATCTTACAGTATCTGACATCACCCCAGTACTTGGCAACTTCGAAACACACACTCTTGTTTACTGGGCAGGATATGGCCAGCTTGCCTCTGCTCCTGGTCTGGCTGGGTAGCTTGTGACTATAGAGGGTCAACGTGTCTGGTGCTAAGAC
>JADRCC010542590.1:0-14815 GCA_019843855.1 Hylomyscus alleni
TCAATATTCTAAACTTAAAATATAAGTTAAAATGCAGCATAGTCCAAAATAATAAGACAAAGAATATTTAAAGTATATTTTAAGTGTAATTGCTTATGTATTTACATCAGCTCTTAGAGCTAAAATCTCTAACACTATGGAAAGATACTTTATACACAATAAGCATTTTACTTAGGTTACTGTTATTTCTTACTACTGAAGAATAGCAAATCTCTATATTATAAATATCAAATATTAACAGAGATCTCAAAAACAATTTGGCACAACTTTCAATATTAACAGGTGAAAACATATTAAGGTCAATAGAAATAATCTAACTTGACAAAGCAAGCTAATGGAAATTTCTGAAATAAAGAGAATATTTACCTCTACCTGACTTGCCTTTACTCTATATCAAGAGCTTTCCAATTATATTCTAAAAACCAGAAGAGTGACAACAATTTGATCTATCTTTAAAAACAATGTAGTTTAATGAGAAATCTTTAGTTGAATATCTATTAAACAATTTATAAACCTCCAAAATAAGAGGCTGATTTGAAAATATTGCTTATACGTCTTGGAAGAGGAAGGTTAAACATTGGTCATATTCCTAAATCTATCTTATCCTTATAAGGATCAGCCTAGGAGCCTTACTTAGAAAAGGTTAAGTTTTCTTTTATTCCTGGTCTCCTTCACAGTCTTTCTGCTCTCTCCTCTCCAATCAGTGGGTTATCTATATTCTTGTAGCAATTTCTATACCTCTATGAAATACTATCACATTTTTTGGTATGACCTTAGGCAAATGCAGGGGCTAAAAAACTGAACAGTCAACTTCTGGGGCTGGGACCCCACTAAATATAGTAGCATTACCGTCAGCTTTGAGGAAATTAATTATATTTGTATCTCAGTTGCACCATTTGTGAAATACAGGCAGCAACAGGAGAATTTATTTAAAGGGCTGATGTGAGTAACTACTGATTTAAAATGAAAACTAGGACTCAGCAGTGCCCAGCACACCAGGTGCTCGGTATAGGCAAGCAGTTGTCAGTAATCACTGTCACTGTCACGGAGTTCTTAAGATGTTTGTTTGATTGATTAGATACTGCTAACAACAGGACATTTCCAAAGTCACTGGAAACTGTTTCTGGTAGAATCAAAGAAAACTTCCTTCCCATTTTTCAGAGGCATATTTTAATCTTATTTCTTTCCTAAAAATCATCTCATTTGTTTCTTCCTATTGCTGTACTTTCAAACAATTCTCTTTCACTGACTTCAACAAGAAGACATCCATCAAATAGTCCATGAAAAAAGAAAAAAAAAACAGTAAAATATTGTCACCACTCATTAGACTCAGTATATTTGTAAAAAGTGTATATGAATTTGAGAGGAAGGGGGAACATAGCAAAGGGTAGCAGGAAGTAGAAAGTGAATTTTATCAGACCACTACACCCATGTTTGAAATTCTCAAATGACAAATATTCAAAAATAAGCAAGAAAAAAAAAGGTAAGCCACAATTTCAAAGAACTAAGGGACCCGTTAAAGTTTATTTCCCTAGCCTTTCTGATTGCAAACAGGTGCTCATTTTAGCAATATTCTAAAGCTCTGCAAATTGTCCTGCTTCCCAAAGCTCTTGTTAATTGATTTTTCTAAGCTCTTTGTGAGGCATGCATAAATGATAACTATTTAATTTTACAAATAATTTCCAAACTGCTTTTTTACACTTTTAAAAATGTTTAAAATTTGATATACTAGAGATTTTATTTGCGATACTTTGTATTGACATAGCTTAAAATATATTTTATATTTATTTCCTAACTAGGAAATAAGTACAATAAAAATGGAAACAAATCCCAAGAACATCAAAACAAATGGACAATATACATTATGCTTTAGTATTTAATACTGTTTAATTCTGATGTCATGTATATCTCAACTGAAATGTCAAACAGCAAGAAAGTCTAAAATTTACAATTACAGCATTTTTTACCGTCTTGTTATAATTAACTATGCTCATCAATAGAATACAAAAGCAAGCAGGGAGAGATTGGAAGGGCAGTTCCATGCATTTTAAATGACAGACCCTGTAAAGTGACGTTGAACACGCACATCGACTCACCATATACAGCCCAAACAGAGCTCTCATGTTTCTGTTGTTGAGTTTCAGTGCCTGTGCAAAATACTTTCTTGAAAGCTCGAGGTTTTCAAGTCCACCTTGGGTGTATTTGACCTGTTAAAAGTTGCAGATTGCTAAAACCTGTTTATTTTACTACTTTGGAATGTAGCATGTTCCATCATACATAGGCATTATGTAATGAGAACAGATATTCTCTAAACAAATGCAACATGCTAAAAGAATTCACTTTAAGGTTAATCTAAAATGTAAAACACACCCTCGCTCTTGCTGAACTATTCTCTCCTATGAACATTAGGATCTCTGCATAGCTGTTGTCACACTAAAAAGCAGAACACAATTTTCATGTCAATGTCCTTACTGTTAACCAACACTCTATTTTCTATTTCATGTACTATAAATCTAGACCTTGACAGAAATTCCCTATTTTACATGTGTACTTTAGAAATGGAAGCAATAGTCTTTTTACATTCTTTTATAATGACATATTTGTAACCTATGGCATTCAGTTATAGTGTGATTCTTAATAGTGTGCAAATTAAAGACATATTTCCAACATGTCAATATTCTAGTTTCCTAGAATATGTATTTAAAAATCATCACCTTTTTAACTGTCTCATAAACAATTAAATATTGACAACTGTGATGTAACTGATTCATAATTAGGAAAGAAACACACACACATAGAAACTCACAAATATTGTAATAAATTACAACAAATTTCAGTTTACCTAAACTTTTAATTGAAAAGTATTTCATTTCAATATTTACATGCTTTAGCTTGTATTTCCTCACCACTCCTTAGACAGGCTTGTCTAATGTGAGGAAAACAAGCTTAGTAACACACAACAGAGGAAAGCAGCAAAGTCCCGCTCCCCAGTGTGGCTGCAATGCTTACTTCTGCATACTGCTGGCAGTATAAGTGGTTATGTGGATTGGTCATCATCAGCTCCTCTAAGCAGAAGGCTGCTTTGGCATAGCTGTAAAACAGTAATGGGATATATTGATTTTAAGTCGTAAGTTTTCATAAACACATCTTAAAATAAATTTAAAACCTTAGTGACATTACATATTTTATTTCTAAAACGATTTAAACAGATTTAAAGCATTTGTTGATTCAAAATATTAATAACATCAAAACCTTTATTGAAATAAATAAACAAATCTATGTCTAAATCCCAAAGTAATCTACAAATACTCAATGGATATTCCTTTCCTAAAAGTGTTTTATTACCGAGGCACTTACACATCAGTAACACAGGCTTTGATCCTGAGAGCTCTACAACTTCTATAAATCCACTGATCATTCAATATTAATGTTTAAATAGAGTAGCAGAAAGAAATACAGTATTTAATGAAATAGTGTCTAATTGCTACACAGCCTTCATACACATCTGTATAAATATGTTCTATTGTAAAGATTTCTCATTAAGTTTATATTCACACATTAAATCAAAATAAAATTATGAGTTTCCAAAGCTATCAATAATAGATGAAGTTAGTTCTGATATGCCCTCCACTATTATTAAATCAAGTGATATTGAAAACCTCTGGACATCTGCCAGAAGGATTTTGGTACATGCTTTTAGAGCATGTGATTATAATTCACCTTAATTTTTTCTACGCTTAGAGTTATGTATTCATCCTCATTATTTACAGAAAACCTTGCAGAATACTTAGACATAGCAGGATTTATTCCCAGTGAGGTGGTGGCCCTCCTCAGTAGAACAAGGCTAAGTAAGGTTATTTTTAGTGTTATCAATATGTGAATATTAATACCTGATATCTTTTCTGAAATATATACAGTCTAAATCCACATTTACCTACAGAGTAATATGTACATTTTATAAAGTACTCATTATGCATCCTGTACTACTCAAAATATTTAAGTGTATTAATCCATTTTATCTTACCAAACCCCTAAAAAGTAGAAAATTAGTGCTATAATTCCCTAACAGAGAACAGAGGCACAGAGAAGTCAACTATAACCCAGGCTGTCCCACTGCAGAGAGCCGTTATATAACCACTACTCATCTTGCCTTCATAGATCCACACACAACAAAAAGTCATGTTGATATTGTCAATGGGTATAACCAAAAAAAAAAAAAAATAAAAAAAAAATAAAAAAAAAAAAAAACACCACAAAGACATCCAGGAACCAAATTCATCCCAGAAACTCCCAAAAATCATTATTTTAGATTTCGGGAAGATCTTACATACAGATTCCCACCCAACTTCCTCAGCTTTTTAGTCCTTCTTATTTTATACCTAAAACTTAGCATTTGTTCTTGAAAAGGTATCCATTCAATAAGTAGCTGAATAAATGAATAAAAACAAATGTGAAACAAAACCGAGAATGACACATTTAATATCTACTCATCTAAAAGATGAGGAGAAAGCAGTCTCTATCTTAAACATTTAATAGCTAATAAAGTCTTCCTTTACCTACAATGCCACCAAGAATTCAGTTAAGAGATTTAAATGGGTTTAACTGCACTCTGGTTCTGATGATGCATAAAACAAGTCAAGGCAGGGAACACTGAACGTAGATGGGTGGAATTAGAAGTGAATTTGTCATGTCTTTGTTTTAATTGGAGTTTCTAAGTTTTATGTATTAGATATTTCTTTACCTTGAGCAAAAAGATTTCCTTGATTATTCAAAATTTTAAAATGCTTTTGGTCACACAAAACTTTGAAAAGTACAAAGTAATTGTGATTGTCTTGTGTTTCTTAACAACTAAAATCTAATGTTAGTACTGTAATACATGCTGAAAACCCTGTTTTCTATTGATTTATATGTGGTCTTACATGCCTGAGAGAAACCTAAACATATATAAATTTATTCTGAACCGAATTCAGTAAAGAGATCCCTTATCAAAAGAAGTGATTCTGGCAGAATCTCACAGAAAGGTAGAATGACTCTCAAATGTAAAATATATTTCACTATTTATCAGTTGTGGCTTTTATTCTAGATATCGTTTTCACTAAAATCATGAATGTGATTTTCAGTCTTTTGTATAGACTTTGCAAGTATAGACTTTTGCAAAGGCAACATACAAATGTCTTCATTCTATTTTATTTCTGGTGTCATCTGTGTGTAGTATGAGACCAAAATTAACTATTAACACAAATAAGAAAATGTGCATGGGAATCTAATCCTATCCTTTCACAACGAAGGAAAGATACAATGTGTTATAGACTTCAGATTTAGAGCTAGGAGGGAAAAAGAAGTAAGCTGTCACTCCCAATATGGAAGTTGGCACTAATGCTGAGATATCTGCAAACCTCCACTAGGACTCTGAGCTAATCCTTTCACACTGGGATTTCCTCTTGTCACTACAGCAATAAAAAAGCTAACAAAAACATTAAATATCCAATAACCAAGTTCCTACAGCATTCAACATTCTTGATTACACTTCATTTTTAACCCAGGCAACAGAACGCTTCTGCTCTGGAAGAGTTGATTCTCTTAGTACTGAGGCTAATAAATGCATACAATTGACTGAATTTTTAAACTGCAGGGAGCATAATACTCTTTGTGTATGAGAACAATTTAAACTCCAAAATTCACAATTTTGATTCCCCCAAAGTAATAGCTTAGGAAAAGGCTTTTCAGATTCCAAAGGATCCCATTTCTACTGGAAAGAAAACCTTATTTCTTGAACAAAAATAATTTACTTAAACCAAATGGCCCAGTTAAAAACATTCACATATTATAACTAGCAATTTTAATTTATGATTTTTCAATTATTTGCTCATTTAATTAGTTCTTTGTTTAAAATAACAAGTGACTGACTTCTTTCCAATCTTCTTGAAATAAGTCTACTGAACTTTACAATTTCATTTTTAAAATTCTACGTCTTTTTAACAACTTACTCATGTTCATTGATATAAAGTTCTGCAAGTTCATGCCAGGCTTCTTGGTCTCCAACAAACCTGATACGAGGAAAAAGAGTATGTGTAAATGTTCTATAAATGAACACAATAGGAAATCAAATGCAAATTCCATTTTAATTAAAAAAGATTTATCAGAATAACAAAACACAATCCTCTTGTAAAAACACTCACTGTTCCAGGTACTCATTCAGCTCTCGAATGGCCTCCACATTTTTCCCCTGGGCTTTTCGAATGGCAATCTTACGCTTTCTGGCAGCCTATGGGTTGACATTAATAAAGGATTAGGTCCTCACAATTTTTTGTAAAGAAAGTAATTTGACTGTGCAAATTATTATCTCAATGCCAATGAAATTCCATTGTAGATGAACTGCTTTAGTGAGAGTTTATAAACATACCCATGACATCCCACTGGGGAATTCAGACATTCCTCCAACAATCACACACACTTTACTTTTGATGCATGCAAAAACGTATGCATCATTTCATCCAAATAAATAACCATTTTAAGTCCTGTAATTACAAGCCAGCAGGGATCTTAATCTCTACCCAACCTAATGTTCTTTGCTTGGCCTGGTTCACAGGATCGGTATCTTAAGAGGCAGTGGAGATTAGGGGGAAAGAAAATTACACAATTGTCACTTGAATGTCATTCTACAAATCTGGCTTCTAACAACTTTTTCACAAATTTTAAGAGAAAAACAAATTACTTATGAACCTTTAAAAAATAAAATGTGTTAATAAAAATACTTTATAACAAAATTATTTAAAACTTACATTTTAAAGTTATAAAAATGATATAGAAATTAATGTTTTTAATTTATGAATTCTTCAAATAACTATTAGATAACTGTTGTTTATCAGGTACTGTGGCAGATAATAAAATGATAAAAATAAAACAGGAAATAAATCATTCCTTATAGGAGCTATCTCATGAGAAATATGCATTTAGTACAATTTTAATACAGTAACAGCATTGAGAGACATATCTAGGATGTCACCGCAAAAGGGAAGAGATCCCAATAAACTATGGCACAGTGGGAGGACTGAAAGGAAAGGCAGCATTGAGGATTCCATATGTGGACACCCACACTGGAACAGAAAAGGTAAAGGTAGGCAGCTAGGGAGCTCACGGGGGGCACTACACCCCAGCAGAGACGAATAAGAACAAGTAGAAGAAAGTCCCTCCGTGTGACTCTAAGTTCAAGACCACAGTGACCTGCTAGGATCAGACAGCACTGTCTAGAAAGGATCACATGTGCACAGCTCTAACTCCGTGAAATTCAAATACAGGAGACACAAAAGGAAATCTGACTTGGGCCAAGCGACCTCATACTATGAGCATGATTTATTGCTTTATGGAATACATTCTCTACAAGATACAGACAGAAAAGGAAAAATAGATGAAAGACTCTTTAAACTACCAAGAGTTACACATAGTGGAATGGCAGCTCACTGGTTCAGTTCCGAAAAAAGGATAAACATTAGAAGAGACACTATTAAGCCTAAGAAAAATATAATGAAGCTAACAATACTTTACTAATGGCATATTTAAAAATACATATTGATTATTCAGGTCATGCTAAAAGCCAACCACACAAAGCCACACAGTAGGTACATGCAATTGTTTAATTTTTTTTTAGTGGTGAACAGGGGAGATTTGCTTTATGATATAAAACAAAAGCATCAAAATAAATGTAAAATTTAGAAAATCTAAAAAAGTTCACATGTTAAAGCTTTGAAAGTAAGTCAAGCTCTAAGGCCACTAGAAGAATATTACCCTGTGGGAACCTTATCTCACATCCTGAAAAAGAGGGCACAACCCAATTCATTCTCTCACTTCTGCCCCCTATCCTCCAGCCATCAACCCCATCTCTGTTATTTATTTACTTATTTATTTATCTATTTATTTATTTAGAGACAAGTGTCTCATTATCCAGCTCAGTTTAGCACTGAATTTATCCTCCTGTCTCAGTCGACTAAGTCCTACCATTATAGGGCTGTATTACCAAGCCTGGATAAGAAACTGATTTTAAGACTTCAGATGACTTCTGTAGACCTTCCTTGAGGAAACAAACCACAGCCAGGCAGAGAACCAAAAGGAAGGTTTTTAGAGGCAGTATTAACATTCAAACACACTAGTAGTCTAGAATGTTCATTCACCATCTTTTTTTATGTATTGCTTGTACCTTATCTCACCCAGAAATACATAACCATTTTCTGAATGTTCCTAAATGTTTTATTTGGATAAATCTTGGCAGGAGTCAACTGAAATCTTAAAATTTTTTCTATATCTTCTAAGTGATTTCAACATCTGAATTAAAATCTCTATTATAAAAAAGTTAATTTCAAAACATAAGCCTTTTGCTGTAGAATCACAAAGGAAAAGCTACTCAAGTCTTACAATCTTGCCATTGGCTTTAAATTTTAAGTAGAGAATATCATACATGAAATCTCCAGTCAACTGTAATCACAGTGTTTCCCAGACAGAGGAAGAGGGAACTGAAGCTCACATGCCAGTGAGCTCATTCCCACTCAACAGTGCTGGACACTGAGACAGCATGCAGACACACAGGGAAGACAGAAAGCAGCTGTCTCACAGATTTTACAACTGGAAAGAACCTGAAAATGAGCAGTGATAATTAAATCTCTTCATTTTATATAAACAAAAGCCAGTCTCAACTTACACGGCAAAGCTTAAGGCTTCTGCACACTTTTACTCTGCTTCCCAGCAGCATCTTGTTCTGGAGACACTTACTACGACTCAGCTGTCCAATGACAATTCACAAACTCTAACTTAGACAACACATCTTCAGAGAGCCACGATGACTGTGTGGGTTTTGAATGATTATCAACCACAGAACAAAGTTCAAAACAGGTTTCTCTTGAATTTTGGATTTTATTCAGAGCACATAAAAACATATGTAAAAAATGGGGGAAGAGTATTTTTCCTATCATGACTACACTAGTTTAAAATTCACTAGAAACTATATAAACTAAGGAAATAGGAAGGGATAAAATAAAAGCAAGCAGTCTGCCTTCCTCTATAGTACCAATTACAGCATAGCTGAATGACATTTACAGAGTGGAATTTTTGTAGGGAGGACAAAGTGGAATCCCAACTCTTTTCATTGCCCTGGCTTTCTTCATTATGATCATGTGCTGCCTCTGAACTCAAATTACCACTCCTCAGGTCTTTTAACTTTCTTATGATTTAGTCCCTTCATAAACATAGTAACATATGACAAAAATCATAGCATTACGGTGATAAGTATCAGAAGATACAATGCTAAGCTCTGTGAGGACTCAGCAAATATTCAAGAAACACTACATTTAACCCTCGGTCTCCTCAACTCTATTATCCACCCGCCATCTATAGGCACTTACATACCTTTGTTTGGTAGAAAGTTATGATGTTACTCTAAGGTGGTGGTAGGGTACAAAATATAACATAAGCTCTTCTACTATATATGCCCTACTTAAAACAGAATTAACAAAACCAGAACACACTAAATAAGTAATATCACCTTTCAATCAACTCTAACACCTAAATTTCTGTCCTCATAATAAGGAGAATTTCAAGAGCTGAAAAGATGGCTCAGTACTTGTATTAATCAGGGTTTCTATTCCTGCACAAACATCGTGACCAAGAAGCAAGCTGGAGAGGAAAGGGTTTATTTAGCTTACTTCCACATTGTTGTTGATCACCAGAGGAAGTCAGGACTGGAACTCAAGCAGGTCAGGAAGCAGGAGCTGATGCAGAAGCCATGGAGAGATGTTTCTTACTGGCTTGCCTCCCCTGACTTGCTCAGCCTGCTCTCTTATAGAACCCAAGACTTCCAGCCCAGGGATGGCACCACCCGCAAGGGGCCCTACCCCTTGATCACTAATTGAGAAAACACCCCTCAGCTGGATCTCATGGAGGCATCTCCCCAACTGAGGCTCCCTTCTCTGTGATAACTCCAGCCTGTGTCAAGTTGACACACAAAACCAGTTAGTACAGAAATGTAATTGTTGCTTTTCAAGAAGACTTGAGTTCAGTTCCCAGCACCCACATCCAGTGGCTCACAACCACCTGTAACTCCAGCTACAGTGATCTGATGCTTCAGGACTCTGCAGGTACTTACACTTAAGCGCGCGCGCGCGCGTGCGCGCACACACACACACACACACACACACACACACACACACACATACCTTTAAGAATTTTAGCCTGTACTAACTCCAATAATGTATCCCTTAATCTAAATCAATACTCGGATATTATTAAATACAATAATAATTCCAAAGAAACTATGTACAACAGTGGAAACGATTCTACTAAATCACTTCAGAGAACTGAATCTTCTAAGCTAAATCTGTTTAGGAAATATAATATACATACTTTTGCATCCTCATTAGGGCACATAGGATATTCATATAGGTTCTCAAATAACAAAAGGGGAAGTAAACACAGGAAAGCCAGCCTAGAAGGTAAATAGGATGTGAACAGAGATGTTCCTGTAAGATTTTTTTCCAATTCAGATAATGTGGAAGTTATGTATATGCACAATTTCACATGTGTATATTTCCCAAACCTGGGAAGCTAACACAGAAAGACTGAAGGTCCAAGGCCACCCAAGGCCAAAAGTGATTTCCAGGTTAGCCTATTTTACTGTGTTTATGAGTTTTATGTCAACTTGACATAAGCAAGTTACCAAAAAGGAGGGAGCCTCAATTGATAGAATATCTCCATAACATCTGGCTGGAGGTAAGCCTATAAGTTTCTTAATTAGTGATTGATGGGGAGGTCCCAGCCTGCTGTAGGTGGGGCCACTCCTGGGCTGGTGGTTCTGGGTTCTATAATAAAGATGGCTGAAGAAATCATGGGGATCAAGACAGTGAGCAGCACCCCTTCATGGCCTCTCCATCAGTCTTGCCTTCAGGTTCCCACCATATTTGAGTCTTATCCTGACTCCCTTCAATGATGACAGTAACATAGAAGTACGAATCAAACTCTTGCCTCCTCAAGTTACTTTTGGTCATGGTGTCTGATTACAGCAATAACCCTAACTGGGACAGTTATATAGAGAACCTGTCTAAAACAAACAAACAATCAATCAACACACACACACGCTGCTTTAAATTTTAAGATCATGAATAAATCTTCATCAAATTAGTTACATATCATCTAAAAACTAAAACATGGCTAAGCAGTAGCAAGTTTTGTAGAAGACATGACACATTTTTTAAAAATAGATTGCTTGCAGAGAAATAACCTCTAGAAATGGATTAAAGGATTACCATAAAACACAATTTACAACTCTCGGAACTCTGGATTCCAAAGGCACAGAGTAACAGTTCCAATATAAAACTTAAAGTACTTGATCAATGAGGAAAAACACATGTGCACACATATGCACACGTGCATGCAGAGACACATTCACATGTGTGCATCTTGAGTGTGCTTTTAAAAAACAACAACAAAAAAATCAAAAACCATTTCTGAAAGCAAACTAGAGTAAACCAACCTAAAGGGAGGAGGACTTGAGTTCAGGGCCGTGATAGCTTTTTTTTTTTTCTCATGTATCATTTTTTCTAGTTATAGTTTTTTATGTGAATATCCAAAACTTAAAAAAAATTAAAAATTAGGTAGTATCCCTTTTGAGCACCACTTCTCAAAAGTCTGAAAGTTAATTGTAACCATATTCTTCCCTTCCCTAAGGAAGTCTTCTACTTAATAATGTGAAACCTCCACTGTCCACTTGGGATTTAATACCTTTCTCTAACTCACTATCTTTGTTTCATTTAAGCCACAGTCATTCTTTACAGCTTCTGAGGGTCAGAACTCATATAGCACATCACAAAAGAATCAAATTGAATCAATCCATTTCAAGGTTCAAAAGATGTCTGTCATGTAATGAAGTCTCTTGAGAGGCAAAGACAAGGCAACACTGTATCTAATGCTCCCTATGTCCCGCACCAAGTTCAAACACTCCATGTTTTTGAAGGGATAAAGAATGTATGTGAATGAGGTGAGTCTTTAAAACTGGATGCATAGATCCATTTCTTCATTGAACACAGAAGCACAAGACAAAAGGGTCAGATAAGTATTAGACAATGCAGGGCTTTCACCTTTGAGGTTATGCCTCAAAATTTGCTTTATAAAAAGACACAGTGATGCCTTCAACACAGCAACCCAACTGCTTAATCTAGTAGATATGTTAGTTTTATTGTATCTAAACTATCATGATAGTTCAGATATGAAGTCATCTAGTAGATATGATAGTTTTAAATCTTGAATGGCTTTATATCCTCCCCATCAATGCCTAGTATACTGATTCCTAAGAATAAAAGAACAGAGCTGGGTTTTATTGCTATGTCATGAGAAATACTCAAGAGATATCTGGGAAAGAAAGGAGGAGCTTGGGAGGATCTGATTCGAGAAACCTGAATGCAGTCACCTTGTTCAACATGTCTAACTAATGGCATCTACTCACTGACACCTCACCCATACTCTGAAAGAAATAAGGTGGATTTTTTCTTTTCAGCAGCCCTAAAAACCACAAAAAAAAAATCCCTAAAATATGAAAAGCAAGACAGAGATAAAGTCATATTAAATTATAAACTATCAACTCTTTCTTGCATGTGGTCTTGGAGATGAAAACCATGGCTTCACAGGTACTTTGTCATTAAGCTATATCCTCAGTCCTTGCCTTTAAGTGAAGTAATTTATTAAAAATATCCATACTTAAACTAAAGCAGAAGTAACATGTTTTATTCCACAAAAATACCAAATTATTCACCAGTCATATTAACTTATATTTGAAAGGCAAAAGAAACTCAGAAATTTGATTTTACTCTTGTTCAATATATGGCTAAATGGCAGAGGAAGCCAGTAAGTTCTTACACGAGCTAAGTACTCATACAAGTACTTTAGCAATAGAAAAGTGGTACTTTACAATTTATGCTATTTTATGTGTACGTGTGTTTTGTCTGCATTCCATGCATGTCTGTGTATCATGTGTATGTCTGGTGCCTGCAGAAGCCAGAAGAGGGCATCACATCCCCTAGAACTGGAATAACAGACTGTTGTGAGCCACGACATGGTGCTAGGAATTGAACCTGGGTTCTCTGGAAGAGCAGCCAGTGCTGAGACTCTGTCAAGTATTTAAAAATACATCACATGATTTTTTTAAAGAGTAAGTTTTGAAGATATATTTGCCAAATAGGAGAAATATTTTCTTAGTTTATCTTATATGAACATAACTTTTTTTTATAAAAAGAAAACCTGATGTTTGTTTAAAAATCCCAAAAGTAAAGGCTAGAGATGATGTCTCAGCCATTACTCTTCTAGAGGACCAGGTTGAATTCCTAGCACCACAGTGTGGCTCACAACCATCCATAACTCTAGTACTAAGGACTCTGATATTCTCTTCTGGCCTCCACAGGCCTAAACACCATTTGTGTACAGATTTACATTTGAGCAAATACCCATACCCATGAAAATAAAGCAATTTTGAAAACATTTTTTTATTCTAAAAATATTTTCTTGCTGCAGTTACATCTGTACATGGAAATACAGAAAGGCATAAAGATGAATATTATCTACAACTCTCCTGGAACTTTCCACTTAGTCAAAGACAGACAATCTATGATGTCAGTATATTAAATTAAACATTACCACATTTAAAAAGACAACTGGGAAATTTTAAAACAAATAATTATTTATATTGATTTTTAATTCAAGTAGTAAATTTTAAAAAATGAATTAGATGTACTAATACCATATAACAATCACTGAGATGACTTTTTTCATTTTTAATTATGATAACCAGAAAGTATTTGTACAGACTAAATGGTACTTCATAAACTTCATAACATTATAGAAACAGAGCCTTGCTGCGGTCTTGTGTAAGCATAGTCTGCCCTCGCCAAGTTTTAACTAATTTATTTTTAAATGAAATAAAAGTCAAATCTTACTAAAGAGCATCAAATGTCTTTAAAGTAAAAGTGGCTCACCTAACCTATATTAAAAAAAAGAAAGAAAGAAAGAAACAATCTGGTTCCATAAGTAGCTGTTCAGTATTTCCTCAAATAATCTATTTTACCCTTATATTAATAATTAAGTCACCTTCAGGGCAATGTACAAACTTACAGTGTTAGTTGGATCTTCTTGCAAAATTCGATCGTACAGTTGTATAGCATCATCATATCTATTTAAAAAGAAAGATATGTCAAGAATCATTACCTTAAATGTCACATACAGAAAAATATTAAGTAGGGCTTTAACTCGTTCATAACTGATATGCAAGTCTCCCTATTTTCATTTAATGACAAAAGCCTAGTCTTTTAAGAAAATAAAAATCATAAAGTGTGTACAGAAAAACTTTTCACAAAAAAATTAATTTCATGTACATACAATGGTAAAAACTAGAAACCAAGGCTAAAAGATAGCTTTTTTGTTTTTTGTTTTGTTGGTTTGGTTTGGTTTTTGGTTTGTTTGGGTTTTTTATTCAGTTTTGAGTCTGTGGCATTAAAGTCATACACAACAGAGAACATAGAAACACAATGCATGAGAAAAACTGAAGGTAGAAAAAAGGTCATCAGCTACATCTTGGAAATAAAGAGAAAAGATTTCAAAAAAACAGCAGACTTCAGTACTGCAGGCACACTAGAATTAGCAGATGCAATGTACATGAGTGTCGTGTGCACACATATTCAAGGCTCAATGGGGAAAGTTGACAAGACACAAAACAGAGTTATAAACATATGAATCAACACTCACTTCTCTGTTTCTAATGATCAATGATCGAGAAAACCCTAGGATA
>JADRCC010542594.1:0-10064 GCA_019843855.1 Hylomyscus alleni
TTTTTTTTTTAAATACAATATGGTGACAACTTGAGAAGAGATGAAGCGACATGGACCAGAGGCACATCTTCACAGTTCATTGCCGTGCATTTTTCAGAGGAAGAGGACCCCATTCTTACACTGGGGAAAAAGGACATGTAAGGATCTCTTCCTTAGCCTCTTCCTTAGCAAGGCAGCCTCTGGACAAGTGGTTCTCAACCTGTGGGTCACGACCTCTTGGGAAATTGAATGACCAGTTCTCAGAGGTTGTGTATCAGACATCCTGCATTTAAAATATTTATGATTAATAATGGTAGCAAATTATAGTTGTGAGTCAGCAATGAAAATGATTTTATGGCTGTGGTCACCACAACATGAGAAAATGCACTAAAGGGTTACAGCATTAATTAGGGTGGTTTAGAACCACTACCCTAGACACACAGAGCACCAGATGCCGTTCTTCCAGTAATCACCTGTGCTATTTCTTCATGGAATTAGACAAAGGGAGAGATAAATGCTCCATGGTCCCTTGCCTGGAACTCTTTTTGTGTCTCTACTTAAAAATAGCTTTCTCCATTACCTTATGGGTCCTCTTCAACACAGCTGCACTCAGCTATACAACAAGACGTTTCCAACCACCCTCCTCTCTTCTCTCTGCACCACAGATCTTCCTTTTTCCTAGGGGTGATGTTCTTTGGCAGGAGAAAGATAACTGGATGGAAGGTTGATCTGTTTTTCTCTTGTTTCTGTTTGTGTCAGGTATACGTTATGTCATCTGTGCTGTGTGCTTAACTGTCTGTGCCTGTACACTATACTCTGGACAGAGCAATAGTCTCCTGAGTATACTTAAGATTTAAGTAAAGGACAATAAGTATTGACCTCTACCCACTAAAATGTAGCCCAGACCAAACCTAGCCGTGCCAACAACCTGAAGTGAAAGTACACTAGATTTACCCATGAACCCAAAGATACCAGAAGAGAAATGTGCTCAGGTTTAAAACTAAATTTGATGAAGCCTGGGAAAAATCTCTAAAGGTAAATTAGCTTTAACCTTCACCCAAAGAAATGTGGGCCCAAACTAAGAAAAGAAGTGTGCCCTAGCCAAACCCAAATTGAAAAAGGCCTGTGTCAATACTGATGCTAAATAAACCAGGCCCAAACCAAGAAGATTAAGTGGGCCAAGACCATTCCCTCAAAGGAAAAAAGCCCAGGAGAAGAGGAGAATGTCTGAGCCTAACACTCACCATGATGAAGCTGAGGTCCAATTCAAGAATAGAAGTGGAGCTGAGCCCAACCCTCACATTGTAGAAGCCAAGCCCCAAACCAATAAGGGAAGTAGAACCAGCACAATCCCTCAAATGAAAGGGGTCCAGGCAAAAACAAGAAGAGAATGCCAGGACCTAACCCAGGCTTAACCTGTAAAGCCTGGGCCCAAACCAAGAAGATAATTAGGACTTGGCCACTTTTTCAAATGATTGAGACCCAGGCTCAAGCAAGAAAAGGAGAATGGCCAGGCTTACCCTTATCCTTAAGCTGTCCTGGCTCACAACAAGAAGATAAGTGCCTGGAAGCAATCCCTAAAAAGAAAAAAAACCCAGGCAAAGGCAAGAAAAATCTACATGCCTGGGCTTAATCCTTATTCTGAAGAATCTGGCTATAACCAAGAAGAGAAGCAGACTCAGGCCATATACTGATTTTGAAGAATCAGAGCCAGTATTCATCATAGAAGACACCAGGCAAAACCAAAAGTGGAAACGTTTAATGGAGCTATCACCTTTCTTAAAGTTGAGGGTATTTTGGCAATATCCTCTCTTTGTATGACCCAGGATAATCTTAACCACAAGGGAGCCAGGACTATACCATGGCCTTAAACAGGACAAGGTCTCATTTTAATGACCAAACAATATTGTCATGCCTTAATAGAAAGTTGCATAAACTGCACCTGGCCATATCCTGTATTCAGTCAACCCTAGGCTTGACCCTGTTCACCTAAAATCTTGTACTCAAAGATGAGGTTTCCTATGCTGATGACAGACAATAAACATCAAATGCAAGCTGAGGGCTCTTCCACAACAGTTAGGCTTGGCTCAAATTTAGATTCAATGGTGTGCTGGTCACACAGCTCTTCATAAAACCCAGGATAACAGAGTGATCTTCATGGTATCTGGGCCACACACAGAGAAACAATCTGGGAAGACTTTTTTTTTTTTTTTTGCATGATGGGTATGTGGGCCACACCCTGCAGCCATAATGTGGCCAGATGCTATATTCAGTCTTTAAGAAATTAAGAACAAGCTGGCCTCAAAGTGTGTTAGCCATTACAAAGACCTCAAAAAAGTTTGGAACAACCGCAACCACCAGCAGTTGCCTACAGGAATTGACTGATCTATTCAATCTTTTCATTGAATCCATGGTACAGTCTCATACTGGGTGAGTCAGAACTGAATCAGGGCCTTATTGGGGTCTGAGACACACCCAGACTTAAAAAGGTTTCTGCTCAGAATTTGTCTTCCATTCATCTCCAGGACCCAGTCAAGGTCTCATAAGAGGTAGAGACTGTTCCCAATTAAAGAAGAGCCTGGCTGATCATATTTCTTGGTTTGTTAGTTGATCCATATCTGAACCATACTACATACTAAGCCTCTACCTGACGTTACACATTCTGCAAATCAATAGTCCATACTGCACACAGACTGATTTGAAACCCCAAGAACTCACAGTGGTAGCTACTATAATGTGACCAAACACTATCATGACCACAAGAGTTGATGCTTACCATGTACCTTGATATAAGGATCCTTGGATTACCCAAGTTGGGTGACTTGTATCCTGACATCACAGGTTCCAGAATCTCTTCCTCTTGATCTTTGCCTTCAAACCAATTAGATTAGAAATATCACCTAACCTACTGGGTTAACAACTTCACAAATAAACAGTAATCCTTTTCATACAAATGTATAAGGAAAACACTGACTCCTTGCTCTAGTGGTATTTGTTAGAATGTTCACTGTCCAGACTCAATTGCCATGTTCCTTAAACTCTCATCAGACCTTAGCTGGAATAAGCTGGAACTGCACTCTGGCCTCTACAGACATCTACCTTTAGGTGACACACATAATCCAGTTCTGAAGCCTTGTAGGCTTACATTGTACTTTGTTCCACATCACATGCCCTAGCAATGTGTATTTAGTTTTTAACACGTTTTTAAAATAATGGTCATTTGTTGCCATGGTTTATCTTGAAATGATTATTTTGGACCCTTTGCTATATCTCTAAGAGGGTTTTCAGTCTTCAGCTTGAATTTCTTGCAGCCTCGCTTGATGTGATTTCTCACAAGAGGACAGTGAGTAGCACGCATCTTTTCCATCTGCTGTCTCCACATGTCCTGCACAGATCTTTCTTTACAGAATTCTGTTCATGGTTCCCATGGTTTACCCTTAGTTGGTGTCTCCTGAAAAATGGAAAGGATTATGCCAGGTATGCAGGAGACCTCACCTAGTTGGAAATTGCAAGGATAGAGCTTATAAATTGAAGGACTTTTGAACAATTACTTTAAGTGAAAAACCAAAATAGCCCCATGTTTAAAGAGTTATTGATGAAAGTGTGAAAGTCAGAAGAGAAAGGGTGGGGTCTGTGAGTTTGTTAGCCATAGTTTCTTTTCCAGATCTTTAGTATGAAACATGATTTTCTTCCTGTGGATTTGATCTTATTTCCTTCCAATCGGAAAATAGTTGATCATTCTGGTACTTTCAATGGGAATGGCCCCCATAGGTTCATATGTTTTAATACTTTGGTCCAAGCTGGGGATCCTGTTTGGGAAATATTAAAAGGTGTGTCAGTAGAAGTGGACATTGAGGTTTCTCTCTGCCTCATGCTTATTGCTTTATGATGTGTCTCTCATATACTGCTCCAGCAACATGCCTGCTGGTCTGTTGCCAAAATTCTGGCCATGATGGTCATGATCTTACCCCGTGAAATTGTATGCTTCCATTAAGCTCTTTCTTCAATCAGTTTCCTTGGCCATGATATCTCTTCACAGCAATAGTGTATTAACTAAAATAGCCATTCCCATAAACATTCATGCTACTATTGTACCCATACGTATATCTTGGCATACTGGATGCCATTTATAACTCCCTGGTATACAACAGCTAGGGAAGACTTTAAAGAACCCTCTTCCCCCATTACCCTGGATCATGTATATCTCTATTCTAAATGCTAAAACCCGTCTTCTCAGTAACAAATTCATTTCTCCATTTCCTGTGATCAAAATGCTTAGTGTTTTCAGCAATAGAGTCATACCATCAAGTTCTGGTGACCAACTAAAAGCAATGGCAATAATCTATACAACTAGCTTCTTAAAGTCAATAACTACAGTACTAAAATTATATGATGATAGTATATCAAGTTAATATCAGCTCAACTAGGAAAATGAAGGTGCCTCTACTTGGGAAAAAAGTAGGAGACAAAGATGATAACTATTTTGCCCTATACCCAACATCAAATTTTTAGATTAAAGTTTCGAAATTATAGAATATTGTGTGTTTCAGTAGAAACTTGTATCAGTATAAGTAGCAATAAAAGTTATTTCTCAGTTCTGTAGCTGGGATAATACAGTACAAGATGCTAGCATCTGGTTTCTTAAATATCTTGTTACTGTCCTCCCATGTGGTGAAACACAGATCAAAAGTGAGAGGTAAACACAGGGTTGTTACATGGCAGCAGGGGCAGATTCACTCCAACAAGCCCTTACAGCAATGACAGCAGTCGTTAATGAGGATGAGAAGCTGGACATCTCCCCAGATGTCCCTATGATCATTCTACCAACACATGCGTAATAGGGGACATACCTACCCTAGAGATCACACACTGAAACACACACATGAAACCATGAGAGAGTGGTTTCTCTCTGCATCCTCTTGCATCCTGAATCTATAGGATCTTCAGTTCCTAAAAGAATTAAAGCATACTGATAGTCATTCCTCGGCCCCGTGGTGGCAGTGGGTGTTAGGAAAAGTATTGAGTCAAGACCTCCGAGACCAAGTTTTCAGCAGAAAGATGACTTATTTGCCCCAGAGGGACAGAGTGATGAGCAGTGAATAAAAGATGAAGACAGGCAATAGATGATGAGGAAGAAAGGAAAGGGAACAAGGGAGAGGTGGCATGGATATTTGTACTGGAGGGGAACAGGACAAAGAACTGCCTCTGGATAGAAGACAGATGTAGCATGTAGGAAAATGGCAGTATATAAGTGTCATCTGCTGTTCACCTACTTCCCTCTGTGGTAACAAATGCCCCTGCACCAAACTAGACTGAGGAGGGCAAAGTGGAGTCAGGGATGAATAGATTCCAAGGGTCTTTCCTGGAGTATTACAGCTCTTAGAAGACAATTGAGGAGGTTTGGGCAGCCTGTGTGGGACAGACACCTGGGCCACTGACTCTGCCATGGTAACTGACAAGAGACCTGGATTTTGGGGGTAGATGTTTCTTTCTCTTTGGCTGAGTTTCAGATGTTAGTGATGCTCTATTTGCATGGAGAAAGACCCCAGGGGTGACTTTAAGTGCCCATGGTTCTGTCAGTGGGGTGTCATGGTTATGTGTCCCAGAGCAGGTACAGAAACAAGTAGAGAGCAACTTTTCTCATGCTGGTCTCAAATCTCTTAAGATTTTTGGCATCTGAGCTCACTTAACCTTGCCAGTTCTTATGTGTGCCTGGTGGCTTGGCCCACTTGCCCTACAGTACAAAAGGAAACTCTGTGTCAGGATGAGGTGTTTAATTTTAATTGGGCATGTTAATTAGGTTAATTAGATGAGCTGAAGGGGGCTTTGAGTTGCTGGACTTTAATACTTTGATAGATGGACCTCCATAGTCAGCCTCGGGAAAAGGAAGTGACCAAATAAGGGAGTAGACTTTGGTGGCTAGCTTTAGGAATGGAATCTAATGGTTTTTAGCAAGGCAGAGGGAGTAGGGGAGAAGGGCAACACCCACCAGAGCCATGCTCACCATGCCCCAGCTGGGTAGAGTTCCTTAAGTGGGGTAGAGAGTCCTGTTGTCTTTGCTTGGACAGCTGCTCCGGAGTGGTCCTTTCCTTCAGTACTCTTTGACAAGAATTCAAGAAGTCTTTCCAATGATTTTTCACTCCTGGGTTGCAAGAATGAGCCCACCCAGGTTTCAACAACAACCAACCTAGGACCAGTAGCTTCTTATCAACAGATCTTGCCTTCACACAATTCTGAGGGCCAGAGGTCCAACATCAAGACCCTGGAGATTTCTGAGGGCTTCTCCCTGGTTCATGAGTGTATGTACTTAAGGGAGTTCTTTAGCAAGGGACTAAGTTAGTTCTTGCTTGAACTATAATCGCAAAGGAGTCAAGAAAATCCCCATTACAGAACAGCATAAAAGCTGGACTCTTCTTGCTCCAAGGGTATGTGGGAAACACTGAATTGCATTAGAACTACTCTATGACCATAAAGTAGCCTGGGATGACCTTACTTTAAGAGTTCTATCTTAGTTTGAGTTTCCATTTCTGTGAAGAGATATGATGACCAAGGCAACTCTTATAAAAAAAACATTTAATTCGGGATGACTTAGACTTTCTGAGGTTTAGTCCATTACCACCATCGCAAGAAGCATGGCAGCCTGCAGGCAGACATGTGCTGAAGGAACTGAGAGTTCTACATCTTCAGCAGAAGGAGACTTTGTGTCACATTGGGAAAAGCTTGAGCATACATGACCTGCTGCTGGAATTTCCAGCCCTAACAAGCCTGTAGACAAAAACACAATCCAGTTCTTAGAATTATAAGCTGCGTGCCTAGATTGGACAGATCTGGTACTATACTAATGTATCCCTCAGTTATAAGACCCCTTTCTACTTGCAGTTTTTCCAGGTCATGAGGTTCTTGTCCATGAAGGCTTCTCCTCCCCTTCCTCTGTCATCTCTCTCCCCTGCGTGTTCTTTCTCTCCTCTATCTGTTCTCTACTCTCAAACCTTCTGTCTTATCTTTCCCCTCCACTGCCCAATCACAGACTTTAGCTTTTATTGACCAATTAAAATGGGGAGAAGGTTCATAAGACATCACCTGAATATGTGATGATCTGCTCATTGGAGACAACCCTTCTTGAGGAACCAAAATTAACATTAGAATACAAACAATATCAGACCAATCCACTACATGACCTCAAAGCCCTACCTCCACAGTGGCATACTACCTCTAACAAGGCCACTCCTCCTAGGAGTGCCACTCCCTATAGTCAAGCATTCAAACATATGAATGTATGGTGATCATGCCTATTCAAGCTACCACAGGTTCTTTTGGTGACTAGGTCTTCATTTTAGCCCCGACGACTTCATGTATATGAGCCAAGATTCCAAACTAAAGTCTCAGGAGTATAGGACACACCTAACCATCAAACAATCTTGATACAACCTAACATCAAGGGTTTGTTTGCCATTTAATACATTCTTCTAAGTCTAGGCACTAGCTAACTTAAATACATCCTGAACTATACATAGGTCTCATCAGGGAAATCTTCTATATGAACAATCTTTACTCACAAAGATCCTAGGGCTGATGACAGGCCAGGGAAAAGGCTTTATTTATTATACAAACATGCACTGGGTGATTCTTAGCCATCAAGTGTCCTAGGCACACCTCAGGTTCAAGTGTATATAGGTTGGACTCTTTCCCATTCAACCCTAACTTGATCATCACCTAAAGAGAATCAGAACCACATTATGTCCTTAATGTCATCCTGGCTACAAATAACTATCAAACAACTTGGGCACAGACTGGTTGTATAGGCTGCACCTTGAAGTCATCCATGTCCAGGTCTTACTTAACTTCAATAAATGAAGACTTAACTGTGACCAACTCTAGAAGCTTCACTCCAAGAAAGTGGGATCACTCTTACCACATCAATGGCTGCTTGTCTGATATAGATACCTGGTAAAGGTAGCATCCTGGTGTTCATGGTTAAGAAGTTAGTGGTGATCCACCACAGAATGGGGCCACCTTAACTCTGAGTGTGTGCATTCTACTAGGTCTGAGCTGAAGCTGTTGAATAATCTCTAGGGAGTCAGGATCACATTAGAGCCTCAAGAGTATCTTGTCTTCAATCCAGTCACAAAGCAGCCAGGGCCGATTTTGGATTTAAGACATTTTGTGCTCTAACCAGAGCAATTTATGCTGTAATTCCTGGTGGGTTCAATGCTGGCTCTTCATTCTAGCTTGGACCTGTCTTATGCTGAAGGTTTTTCTGGTGAAGACTAACATCAGGACACAGGCTACACAGTGCCACCAAGTGTTATCTTCTTGTTCTTGGAGAAACATGTCAGCTGGATCCACATTAACACTATGGATATTCAGAGTAATCTCTATTGTTAGACATCAGCCATAGTTCAGCTCCACCATCCCTTCATAAGATTCAAAGTGGAAAGCTGATGATAGAAAGAATATAGCTCCAGCACTGGTGAATGATGCACCTGACAGAGAGTACCAGGTCACTGCAGGGCTAAGAAAACTACCTCACTGCCTCATGACCTGCCAATGCAGAGGACAGAGGTTTTGGATTATTTTATAACAGGCCCATTCATTCACTCAGCCATTCAGAGGAAAGCATGACAGAGTCCAGGACAAGCAGAGAGGCTTCTCCCATGAGATTCTGGACTGTATAGTTGGGTTCTCCTTGCAAAATCTACTACTAAGTATTCATCTGCACTTATTTATTGATTCATTTATCCATCCATTACTTATGTATGTAAACATGTTTATGAATGTTTAGTAAGTACTTAATTACTATATATCCATGTGTTTTGTAGCACTCACTGTAAAACACAGAGGCTCTGTCATGCCAAGCCAGATTTCTGCTATGAACCCAAACCCAACTGAAGCTTGCAGATTAATGGTGTACAGAGGACAGGATAGAAAATAAGTTTTTAAAAACAATTTTCATATACAGATATCAAAGGGCAGCATATAGGCTCACCTATATGAATGGAGCCATGCTGGCTGCAGAATTAAGAAGGCAGAATATGAGGCTCAGACATTTGAGCTAGAGAAACAGCCTTCTCTCTTAATATAAGCTTCCTTCCTGTCATGTGAATGACTCAAACAGAGGCTGTAGGACAATGAATGGAAATTAGATAGTGAGGCTCATAAATTTCCAATCCTGGGATTATCAAGCAATAAAATGCACATGTCATTGAGGTTTATCAAAACCAGATCCTGGCCTTACCAGGCAATGAAATCCATGTATCAGACTGATCAGCATGGGATCCTATTTATGCACATGTGTACCACATGCTGAGGATGGGAGAGTCTTGGAACCTGCCTTTCTGCAGCAGTGGTGATTCTGATGAAAGTGTAAGAAAGTATCTTCAGTAAATGGTGCTGGTCTAGCTGGCTGTCTGTATGTAGAAGAATGAAAATAGACCCATATTTGTCTGTCACCTTGTACAAAGCTCAAGTCCAAGTGGATCAAAGACCTCAACATAAAACCAGATATACTGAATCTAGTAGAAGAGAAAGTGGGAAAAAACCTGAACTCATTGGCACAGGGGGAAATTTCCTAAACAGAACTCCAATGGCTCACACTCTAAGATCAAGAATTAATAAATGGGACCTCATGAAATTGGAAAGCTTCTATAAGGCAAAGGATATAATCAATAAGACAAATCAGCAACCTACAGATTGGGAAAAAATCTTCACTAACCCCATATCCTATAGAGGGCTAATATTCAAAATATATAAAGAACTCGAGAAGTTAATCGGCAAAAAACCAAACAACCTAATCAAAAAATGGGGTATAGAACTAAACCAAGAATTCACAACTGAAGAATCTTGAATGGCTGAGCACCTAAAGAAATGTTCAAAGTCCTTAGTGATCAGAGAAATGCAAATCAAACTGACTCTGAGATTCTACCTTACACCAATCAGAATGGCTAAGATCAAAACCTCAGGTGACAACACATGTTGGAGAGGACATGGAGAAAGAGGAACACTACTCCATTGCTGGTGGGATTGCAAACTGGTACAACCACTCTGAAAATCAATCTGGAGTTTTCTCAGAAAACTGGAAATAGATC